>JASKGN010027114.1:0-51081 GCA_030556245.1 Falagria sp. GC000072 | reverse complement strand
ATAGATAACTGAAGCTAAACCGAATATTAAAAATACAAAATTTATTTAATCACGCTTAAATTACTCTAGTTAAATTAATCGTGATTAGACTAACCGAGCATTGAAAAACCGGCCCATAGTATAATTTGTAAATATGTATCTGAAAACGGTGTAGAACATAATAAATTTCAAAAAACTTGGCAATAATTTAAAAAATAGTTTTATTAATCTCTTCGTACTTATATGAATGCAATTAATGTACAAAATATACACATAAGTTAAAATTTATTTAATTGAGCTAAAAATAGAAGTATATTCCATTTTCGTGGGCCGAAAATAGAGAAATGCAAAAATCCACTGGACGTTATATAAATTCTAATCCTTCATACTTAATATTGGAAACAAATGTATCGTCCAGCAGAATATTACCTTCGACATCAAAGGCCATAATATAAGTTGCAGTCTTCCCTTCTATCTCTTCAGTGCGCAAAGCAACAATCACATCATCTTCGGATGTAGGAACTAATTTGAATGACGAAAAGCCACGAGTCTTGAACTTATTTGGTAACTGAAACCACAAAAAAACAAAAACAAAAAATTTGACAATTAAAAAATTTGTAAAAAAATATACCTCAACAATTTTTACATCGAAAACATCCACATCCGTTGATATAAGAACAGAACATCCATTAACTTCGTCAAGAGTTTCGTTGTAGCTATCTTTGCTGCATCTCCTTGGGAGAAAATACCACCGTTTATGAACAGATGACCATGCACCACTTTCATGTATCATATAACCAGGCCAATAGATTCCTAATACTTCTCGAAGTCGTTTATATTCTTCCAACCAATTAATATGTTGTATTTCTCCACCAGGACTAATTTTTTTTATGAACTGAGGATTATTATGAACAAAATCGCCTGCTGGAGTTGTCCATTCTTTACCCATTGAGCCAACTATTAGATGTTCACCTTGTACAGTTGCCCATTCAGACTTGAAACCTTTGGATGACCTTTGAAATCAAATTTACAATTATGATACTATCATAATTGAAATAAATAAAATAATTTCTTACTTTCCATCTCCATCCAAAAGTAATAACCAGGGAAAAGCCTTGTCATTAACAATTTGAAAAACCATCCCAGTCTTATCATCAAAAGCTAATAATTTGCCATCGAAAACAACTAATTCAGACAATTCCATGCCTCTTCCTTTCATAGCAAAATTACTTGTTAGTTTCACAGGTTCATGTTTATCCCATGTCACAACAATAGATTTCTTCAAAGGACTATAACTTAGAAAACCTTTTTTGTAATATGAATACCATGTAAATTGTTGGTCAGTACTAATTGAGTTGGTATCCAAATCAGCAATTAAACCTGCAAGAAAACAATTGAAGAATTAAATCCTATAGTTAATAAAAAGTTTAAATATTTACCTATCCTAAAAGTATGCATACTTTTTGTCCTAATAGGTGTTGACAAAGGATAAGTTCGATTATATGCTGTGTGTGAAATTGTTGCACAGTCATTAACCGATTTCTTTGGAAACATGTATAAAATAAGGAGGACAATGAGGCCAGTCAATGCTACTAAAGTGATGAAATGCTTCTGATTTCTTAAGGTTCGATTGACGATTCGATATGTTGGTGGACTACGAAGGGCCTGTCTCCAATCCCTCAATCGCATTGTATCTACTTCCTCCTCAATGTTATACATTTAAAAAATTCGCATTACGTGGTAACGACTTTACGTATACGAATTGAGTTGGCTTATGTTATCATTGTATCGTTTGTGTATTTACCTGCCCATTGAAAACTAAATATGATGTTTTTGAGAGATTTCCATTTTACTCGACGTGTGATAACCTGAAAAACTTTGCCCGAATTTCTACGATCAAAAGAAACGATTTGATTTTGTAATTTAGAGAGGGGACTTTTGAAAATTATCAAATGTTTTTGAAAATTCTTTGTTTATTGGACTATTGTTTCAGGATATTATTGAATTTGCAGGATGTTGATTTAATACTTTTGTTTATGTTATTATTAACTATGAGGTTTTATTTCTACAAACTTTTTTCAAGCATAAAACTAATGCAGAATTTTAATCTAGTTAAATTTTTATATTCCAAAATAAAAATAATTATTGTATTTTGAATTTTAAAGAGAGCAAAAGATTCTAGTTGATCTTTTCATTTCCTGTTACTAAAGTCTTACATTTTAATATTATTATGAACTAATTATGAACTCATATTATGTAATTCATAATTAGTAATATGTATAATCAAATTTAGAATTAGAATTCAATAATAGGTAATAAAGGAAATAAGTAATGGAATTAAATGACCAGATCAAACTTTATTTAATAATAGATATAATTTCATTTGTTTTAACAACAAAATTTGAAAATTTATCATATCTAACAATTAGTAACAAAGAATGTTTGTATTGTACCATTTGAAATTGCTTTAATTAGAGCTATTTATATCGCAAATGCAAACAAATGTAGACGATTAGTAATGCGACAATAAGAAACATGTAATAGCAACAGTCTCAAAGTACTGCGACAAAAGAATGATAATAAATGATAAATATTGTGATTTAGTGCGTTCGTGCAATTTAACATTAAATGGCAGTTAGTATGGCAATTTGGTTTGATAATATGAGAATTTGTAAACAAACCGAAAGACAGTTTGATATTTGTAAGGACGCACATTATTATAGAGCTATTATAGCTCAAAATACAATCCGACGCTTTTTGAAATTAACAACTAATTGATATCTAGATCAATTAAATTCATAATATATACAGACAATGTCTGCAACTCTCACTTGATATTATTCCTATGATAACAATAATAAATTTGTAAATTATGAAGATTAATTCTAATCATTAGTATGATGACATCCATTAACGTTATTGTAAATTGTTTTTGGATTTCTAAGTGTATAAGCATTTGGTCGAGATGATCTTCGTTGGTAGATGCGCTATTTTCTGTATCGTTTTAAAATCCGACAAATTAACATTAGAAATTTGCTGTGGGAGATGGATTATCTATGTGTTTGGTACCGAATTTCTCACAGTGTCAATCTCATCAGTGCAAGTGCTGATGTTAAAAGCATAATTGAAGAAACAATGCTATTTGCGCCATTACATTTATTTCCATCGCAAGCACAGACTTCTTGTCGTCCACCAAATCCAGAACGGTGATAGCAATGGTTTTTGTATTTAGAATCATCCCAACCACAAGAACGGATGACACGATTATCTGGAGGCACTGTAAAATAAAACATTGTAGTTTTTATGTTTCTTTTTTTAAATTTAATTAAGTATCAAGAATGTTCAATGACCACTTTTTGAATTTGAGTACATCATATAAATTTTGGTCATTTGGACATTGGACATTCTTAAATGCTCGATATGCAAATTTACAGATAACTTACAGCCATTTACTTCAAAGTCAATAATTTGTTTGATTTTTCTACAGAGGATGAAAGGTTTACCATCGGGGTTCTTATCAGGACAATCAATTGCTAAGTCGTCTGGTACTTTTTCCATTGAACATCTCGTATCATTGTTGCTGTTACAAACAAAACAAGTGAGCGCCCAACCTGAAATCAGTTAGAATTTGTTATATAATTAAACAGAATGTTATAATTTAAGTTATGTAAGTGTTTGTAACATTTCTAAATCGGTTTTGTATTTTTGTTGGTTTTTATAATGACCTTGGGCATGAGGAAGTTAATGGCTACTAATTTACTTTTTACATTAATACATTTGGCAGCAGGAAATGTAACTTTAATTAGGAATTAGTAGCTCTAAATGTGGTGACGACAAGATGGCGGCTTATAAGAGGTCTTTACGATCGACTTAACAACTTTTTGTAGTCTTGTGGACTGGTGGAATTTTGGGCTACCTTTGTTATTCAATTATTTTCTTAGAAATTGTATAATTCCCAATAAACAAAATAAATATCAATCTATTAAATACTTAAGTTAATAAATTTAATAAGTTTAAATGCGTAAACAGCAATATATAAACAAACCAATAATTTCGCAATATTACTTTGATTTAGAAAATGTAAATGTTATAATTGGACCAAACTTATCAGCTATCAGTATATAAATGTTAAGAGTTTATCAATATATAGTGATTAAATTGAAACTCTTTGATGATACTTGTCCAAACGTCTTAAATAATAAATAATTTCATTCACGTGTAGATTGTGCATGATCGTGTGACAGTGAATCTGGCGCAGACGGCGACGAATATTATTATATTAAATAATAAAATAATTATGAATATCCCTATGATTTGGGTCGCCCTTGCATACACGCATTGCCGACTTAATCCTCTCCTCTCCTTTAACATTTAACTATTTGACATGCACGTAATTGGAAGGAAGTGACTGATCAACAAAATTAATGCCGCATTGCCCTATGCATGCACGAAAGTTAAGGAACATATGTTTAATCAATAAATTTCATTCTTTTATGTAGGCCCTACATACAGAATTGCAAAAGTTGCTATACTACATTAGATTTTATAGCATCAATATAATTTTATTGTTATGACATACAAAAATAGTAATTCTACTTGATATTTCCATGATTCTTAAATCTTCTTCGATTTAATTTTTGTAGTTTATTAAAAAAAAACATAGTGAAATGATATAAGCATGACATTAAATTCGATATTTTGTTATTAAACAATGAGCATTAACTAAATATGCCCAAATTATTATTAGTACACCATGCATTATTTAGACCAGAAAAAAGAAAACGTGTCATGCACACACAATCAAAGTGACCATCGCCAAAATTGTGACGGTAATGAAACTAAACCAAACAGAAATAAATTTATTTGGCAATAGCATTGTATATATAACATACCCAATAGATTTCCTCAAACATGCTATAAATATCCTTGCCGCAATGCAATGACGCAATGGGAATCCAATTTATAAGTTAAACTATAAGACTAAACTCACCTTCTTGAAGAAAGACGACAAACAAAACAGTAGCTATGAAGATGTTTTGTTTAAGAGCCATTTCGGCAGCTGATTGTTATTGGAAACTGAAAGGCACTGACTGAATTGTAAGGAACGGCGAATGGTCACAGAAAGTCCGGCAGTCCTGTATGTCGATGAAAAGGCGCGTCGCGTTTACTTGATAACAACGAGAGCAAGAACTGCGAGATTGCGCGTTCTGCTGCTCCCAATATACGTTTCATTGCTAGGAAATTTGGCTATGTGGTGGGAGCTTTGAAAATTGGAAATTGAGCTTTACTTTGACAACCACGTATACAGCTTTTGGGCTTTTATTTCCGAAAATGGCAAAAATACAAAACAAAACAACAACGCAGATGATGATTTCTTAGTTTTCATATGGTTTGTTACTAATATTACCAAATAATGTGATTTGTATCAATGAGGAATTAAAATCAAGGGTGGACTTTGAAAAGTCGCATAAAACATTTCCATATTTGGCATTTGTTTTTTCTAACTTTGTTTTTAGTACCATTGCTGCATTTTTTTGTAACATAAGTCCGAGCGTCATTTGTTTATGTTTGAAACTTAATCAACACAATTTGAACTTCTAGTTTATAATCGATAAATGTCTTTTTTTACTTCATGAATAATTTTTCCATAATCAACTAAGTATTGTCATATCATATTGATAATTCCAATAAATCAACAATTAACGCTTTAACCAAAATATAAACAATTTATCACTACCTTAGAACTGCATAAATAGCCACGCACTACACGCATTTTTTAGTTTTGCACTTTACTTGAATAAGTCACCAACAGAACTTGAACTTATCTAATCCCAAGAAACAAATCAAATTTAAAAAAATGTATCGTGTTGAAAGTGTTAGTAGATTAGCCAATTACGATGATAGCGATAGCGATACTGAAACTACAACCACCACAACAACAACAACAACTACTACTACTGAGGATGAAGAAGAGTGTGATGAGGAAACAACATCTAAACCAAAGAAGTTCCTACGTTGGAAACAACTCGTCAGAAGATTATCTTCAGTTATCCTTTCCCAAGAACACGATAGGATGGAACTCCTCGATGTGGATTTAGCCATTGAGCAGATGCGTAAAGGTTGTGCTAAATTACTAACGCATCCTTTGAATTTCGACAAATTGAAAGCTAAGTTAGAAGAGAGATTGCTGTTGCTCACTCGACATCAGAATATTACAGTTACTCAGAAGAAAGTGTTGACAGATTGTGAACAGATTCTGAAGAAAATTGATGAGGGAATTGATGATGAGCCACCAAAGCCACCGAAAGATGAAGTTGCAGATTTGGAATCGGTTTATGAAAATATGACTTTGGGTAATTATGCGTCAAAATGATTTAGAATATTTCTATCGTTTGATTATTATGATTTTTAACAAAATGTAATCGTTTTTATTCAATTATTATTATGTTAAGTATTAATTGTTATAACTATAAAGTAATTATGTATCAAGTTAAATTGTTAGTTATCTTTATTTGCAATTGTTTCAATATTTCATGTGAATTGTAACAAATTGGAGAAAAACATTATTATATTTACATTAATATGAAGTAATTTATGTATTTGTTTTAAAAACACAATTGCAACAATTTAACAATTGAATACTAGAATTATTCATTTTCTTGGCAATGTTTTATTAATAGGAATGCACGACATTCTAAAACTCAAATAGAAAAACATGAAACTGCAAACAATATTTGTGTAAATTTAAAATGAAGACAATGGATTTTAGTTCTAATTATATTTGTAATAAATCTCAACAAATAAAAAACAAAATAATTATCAGTAAACTAAAATTAACTTGAATTTTGGAAATCAATGTATATACAACTTCAGTATTTGTAATTTTATTTAACATGTAACAATTGGGAACTAGATGTAAATTGAATTGTGTGTAAAATGTAAGTGGAATTAAGTAGTAATCCAAATAAACAAATATATTTAACACCTATTTAAAAATTAAGTATGCATAATTTCCATTTCTTTGTTTTCTTAACATTTGATTGCCAAAAACACATAAACTGTGTGTTTCCAAATGTTTACAATGAAGAAAACGAAAACTTTTTCCATTTACTCCAATAAAAATCAAAAGCAAATCCTATCACACAATCATGTAAAGTTGGTTACATAGTTTTGAAATGACATTGAGCGCCTTTAATAGCAGTTTTGGAAAAAGTAATTGCGGATAAAACTGCTTCAAACCAGCCAGTCATAGTTACGGAACGAAGTCAAATGCAAATACATAAATTTTATGTAATTTTCCGCTGTTCATGATCATATTTATTCCTACGTACATGAATCACAAGCCGCGTGCTAATTACATGCATAAATTAAGTAGAAATTTGAAAATCTATTTACAAAGATTGTGCCATTTCTTAATAACTTTTAAGTACTTAAATAATAAATCGCAACATTCATGACTAAATTTAATTGTTCAGTTTTATCCATGCAAAGACTAAAGCTACAAGTAAAACAAGCGATTGACCAATTCTAGTAGAACCATTACATCCATCAGTGAAACATTGACAACTTCTTTCAAATTTGAATTCATCATCGGTCTCATAACAATTATCCATTGGTTCTTTATACACTTCATATCCACAGGACCGAGTTACTCTCACATATCGGTCGCTATCAATAACTAAAAAAAATTAAACAAAATATAAGCGATATATAAAAAATGGCAACATTTTGGGTTGTTTACAGTAAACAACTTTGCGCAATTATGCGCATTAGGCTCAAAAGACCGTTTTTTGTCTTTTGAATGTTAAAACTCTTTAAGAATATCAATACAACATACTTGTAATTGTAGTTTTCCGACAAAAAAGATGTCTAGGATCAGTACAATTAACATAAAAAGGACTCGCAGTGTCATTAGCTTTAAGTGTTGCACATTCTTCGTTGTCATAAGAAGAGCAATTAAAACAATGGATGCTGAACACTAAAATGAAGCGAAAATTAATAAACCAAATAGATTTTATTTCATATAGCATACCTGAATGTATCATTGACATCAATAAAATAGGAGCAACGAATAAATTAAAGTATTTCATGGTTGTTTAAATAAGTTGTTCTTTCTTGGGACCAAATGAACACAGCAACTCGTACTATGGCTCTATTACCACTGAGCGAATTTAGTAAATCTCTCTCGCATGTGTGAGATTTGATTTTCGTGTGGTGTTACGAAAAGCGGCGGCGTGCGACAAGAGATTGCGCCTTATCTAAATGGGAGAGAGCAGCTACCAAGCAGCAGTTGTTCATGAAAACAGCGAGTAATGTTGGACAGACTCTTTGAACAATATTTGAGTTTGTTTACTCAGCGATTAGCGCCGCCGCTCAGGCTGTTTTTTGTTTTGGTGGATAAATAATGAGTGCGGGCGCGCACATTCGAACCGGGAAGAGAAGCGCGCGCTATCTCTTTATCGACGTCACTGTTACCTATGATTGTTGTTGATTATTATACCTGATGAATGTTTAAGTAAGTGCACTCACTCATTAACAATCTGAAGTTAAAGTCACCTTACGATCTAGACGTCTCACCGCGTCGAACTAGACTACTAAATAACATCACATTTACAACAAAGTTACGCCGTTGTTGCGAGCCACTGGCGATTCGATTACCACATTCAACTCGGTTGTTCTAGCTGGAACCTGTAATATCCAGATTTTTTATATATTTAGGTGTGCACCATCTCATACACACTCAAAATTCGAATGAGTTACCTCATGCATGCATAGATTCAATGAGACTTCATTAAATTATTGCTTAGCCATATTGTAATTAGAACGTACTTGTGAATTATTAACTTATTTGTTTGCGACTTATGTCTATTTGTATAACTATCTTGTAATTATGTCTATTCTCTCTATACTTTACTAATTCACTTATTTTCCTTATCTATTTGATTCCTGTAAAAATGCTTTCTACTTGCTCTACTTTTTATTTAAATTATTTGGCCAATGACCTTCGAACTTCAAACTCACTTTCCATTTTGTTTTCTAAACTTTATTTACACTTTCCAATGAAGTTGTTGTTTTCCTTGTTTTTTGAGGTATTCAAAACATATAAAAAGTGAGATGCCCACTGTTAGAAATTAAACAGCAAAATGTTATGTGTTACAGAGTATGGGCCGGAAGCAATTTAAGATCAAAATTATTTGTCGAAATGCCCCATGGTCACAAAACACTCCGAACGTGGAGTGTTTTTAATAAATTATGCCTTGAAAACTGTAGAAAACAAACGCCTAATGATATTCAGTATCCTTCCTTCGTCTAATATGATAAGTTCACGACTTAAATGATGAGAAGTTTGAAGCCGAATGTAAATGCGACCTCGAAATGAACGACAGCGTAGAGAGATCCGAGCTCGTTTGAATAATTTTATATCGAAAGTCGACCTTTATTATCAAAACAAAACATTCAATAAGACAACAAGCAATCCAAAGAAAAAAAGTTTATTGGGAATGGAAGACACTGAAGAATGACATACATTGTAAGAAAATCCAAGTCCCTTCATCCGTGAAATTGTTATCAATCATAACAATTGCACCCCGCAAAAGTCCAAGTCCAATCGAATTGATGCTGACGCGACTTCTTGTATATCACCCCCTAAGAAAATCTATTAAGGCACTGATGGCTTCCACAGGATAGGATATATTTTTAGACGCAGTAAAGAGAACAGCAAATACAGAAGAAGCGCAAAACGACCCAAGCGTCTCGACGCGGTGGTGAGGATAGGCGCCAGAAAGCTTGGCGTCATAGCACGATTCGCAACGTTCGCATCGTTCGCATCACAACAAGTACAAGCAGCTTTGCAGGACTCAAAGCGTCGTATTCGCGTTCGGCGTCCGGCGTCGGCTGTGTCGCGCTTTTGCGAAACTTGATCCTTTCTAATTCCGCCACTTGCACCGACGCTGTTCACACTCACTTTGCAAATATGTCCAAGTTCCTGCTGTTGACTTTGTGCATCTTGTTGACAATCGAATCAAGTAAGTTTCAAAGCTTTGGTTGGTTGCACTTCGCGCAACTTTTGCAACTCGTCGCGTCCGATCTAATCTCATTGTCTGAATCTTTCAGTCAATTGCATCGACTGCTACAGTTGCATCTCTACTGAGAATCCAGACTGCATCAACCCTGAACAGCACATGGAGAGACACAAATGTAATACTGATGTGTTGACACAAACCCGTGATTATGCAATCAAATTGAATCAGGAGTTCAAGAAGATCTTTGAAGTGACCATTGCTGAGAATGCCATTCCTTTAAGTTGTCTTAAACAAGTTGTCAAAGGTAAGTTTTCTTTTTCCAAATTGGTGCTGTACTAAATTCAAAATTTGAAAGTTTTCTTTCTTTATTTTGAAGTAGAATTTTAGACTTTGTTATCAACTGAGGTCGTCAAACTTACAAGACTGATGGCGGTTTGAAGTACATAAATTAAATGCAGCTTGGAACCGTTTCAAAATCGATATGAAAACTAGCGTATAAATGCGAATAGCTTTTGTGCGCTTCTTCAACTATTGACATTTAAACATCCCATATCTGCTTACATTTATCAATAGGATACTTTTTCCCCTAACATTGAAACCCTGCACTTTAACAAATGACAAAAACATGAACTTTACATGCATTTATATTCTTTCTCATCCGTTGCCAAGTTCCATTTTCAAAAACATTAAATAAATGCGCAATGTAATTATTTTAATTTTTCTTGTAATGGCTGTAATCTTAATAATAGTCTTTTTGCAGTAAGAGGTAAAGAAGTGGTTCTGCGAGGATGTCAACTGCCTATAGATCCCCAAAATCAACTGAACGTATGCAAGAAAGTCTTCGACGTTCAAAACAAGATCAACATGCATGTGATGCATTGTTCGCTATGCGATACAGACGGATGTAACAGTTCCAGTTTGGCGAAGCTGTCCATAGTCTGCATTGTTACAGCAGCTTTGTTCCATGTCCTGAGAGTCCTGAAAGGATTCTAGTCGCGAAATGCATGGCGGCGAGCTTTTGCTGTAAGCGTTGATGTCGCGCCGCTGCACTTTTTGTTCCTGCAGGAAGGGCTATATACCAAAGGCTAACTTAGTTAGTAACTAGACCATGTTTCCTTAATATTTGTACTATTTTGTGTATGTGTTGTGAAGCGAAGCAATAAATTGTTGTGCTATTAACAATTTATTCTTATTATACTAAAAATCTTAACGTTACTCATTTTAATTTGCTCGTAATTAATTAAAAAGCTTAAATTTGTAAATTTGTTGCTATTTACATTGGTTTATTGTTTTATGCATGTATGTAATCTGATGTAATCCAATGTAATCGTTGAAAAGTGTTTGTCCGGAGTTAAATAATATTTTATTTAGTGTCTTTTAAGTTGCCTATGTTAAACATATAGAATTGGATTAAATTAAATTGAATTTGTTAATAAATTATTTTTGTTATTACAATGTTATAAGTATGAAATTGTTATATGTTTTATATTGGTATTGTTTAAGTATATTTCAACTAATATTGTAATATTATGAAGTTAAGTTATTTGCATTTTTGCTTAATTTAATTAATTCAAGAAGGAAAAAATTAAATTTGTTATATTAACAAAAATAAGTAGAATGCAAATTTTAGTTCTTCAAATATTTGAATAAAGTTTTTAAAACCTAAATCCATTTTTTATTTGTTTATAAAACTATAAATTAAAGGCTTATATAACTACATATTTAATATTTATTATCAATCCAATCAAATGGAAAATTATGTGAATCATGTTCACTTAAATTTTAAAAAAATGTTTGCCATGTGATAAATTTTGCAATCTTGATAATGATTCATGTTAATAATTTTCATAAAATTTAAAATGCAATTATGATTTGGAAAAAGACTTGTTTGATTTAATTTAACATTAAGAAATTCATCATTGACTTTGTAAAATTCTTTTTTACTTGTAACGATTTTATTTTCTCTAAATTATTAAGTATTTTACTCAAAGTTGAAAAATCCTAATACAAATTTGATTATCACTAGAACTATTATCAATTGCATTTTTCTGCATTTTTATTGCAATAATCTAATCTTTTGACTTACTATATATATTACACACTGCAAGCAATGAAACAGTTACAACTTGATTTTCAAAGAATTTGAATCAGTGTTAACACAAATCGTAGATTAATTTCTCAAAGCTAACAAAATGGCACATTTAGTGAAAACTTTCATCGTTGCAATTGCAATTATGGGATTCTTGTATGGAACTAGTGTGGAGGGTCTTTCTTGTTATAGCTGCAAAAATTGCACTGAAGTAGAAGACTCACATAAAACCAACTGCTCTTCCACAGATACTGGCTGTTACATTACTGGAAATCCCGAAAAAGGTACTTATTTATAAGCTATAATATAAACTTCGTACTAATTAATATTGGATTTATTAACAGAGGATTGGACAAGAGGTTGCGGTGTAAGCAAAGAAAAGGCGTGCCCTAATGCCGATTCAGATACATACGCTTGCTCATTCTGTACAGATGAAGACAACTGCAATTCTGGCAACTTTTTGGTCGGTTCAATTTTATTGAGTATGGGTGTAGTTGCAATCTTACGTTTCTTGCACTAAACAGTTGATACGATACATTCTTTCATTATTGTATTGTAATTAAAATGGATTAATTCAATAAATATTATAACATTTCTGTGAACAATAAAAATTCTTAAATCAAGTTGGTTTTATATGTATCAATAACTTTATCATGTAATTCCTATTTAGATTTTCATGAGTTAATGCATGAACTAATTTAAATTGCATCAAGATATTTCATCATAATTATATGATATATATCTACGAAACACCTATATAGATATAACAAGCTAAACAAATATAGTACAAACTCTTGTTCTATATCGATATTATTATCAAAGGTGATTATTCATACAGACAGTTATCACACTCGAAAATATCCACCAATGTAAAAATGTTTTGTTATCGGTGCCCCTTTGTAATGCATGAAAAAGTATAAAAGCCAACGAGGAAAGAAATATCATCAGTCTTGTTTAAAAAAAAAGTGTAACAACTTTTATAATAGTACTAATTTCGCCCAACAGAAAGAATCAAAATGGTTTCTGCTAAGTTAATCATCACAATGTTGGCCGCTGTAGCTATCACTATGTGTTATGGTAATAAACAAACAACTTGTGTTGAATTAACTAAATCTATAAATAAACTAATTACAATATAATTTTCCTTATATTATAGCCGATGATCCGGTGAAATGCTACAAATGTGAAGATTGTGAAGATTACGATGACAAAACAGCCACAATTGATTGTCCTTCAGACAAATCTTGTTTCATCTTAGGCAGTCCAGATAAAAGTAAGTGATTCGTTTATTAATTACAACTTGTTTAAGATAATTTAATAACAAACATTTCTATTTGGTATTTCATAGATAATTGGACTCGAGGTTGTGACGCTGACAGTTACTGCAACGGTAAAATAAAAGGGGAAGAAATCTTATGCACCACCTGCAAAGGGGACAAATGCAACACTGCAATTAACGTTGTTTTTTCGATGACGCTTACCGCCATTATGGCTGTTATATTGAAATATGTTCGTTAAGCGATAATTATTCATTATTTAAATTTTATGCATGAAAACCTTTGCCTTGCACTCCATAATACACTGGATATGTTTGTACTTTTCAATATGTGAAATATATTTACCTGAAATAAATATTAAATCTTTAAAATTTTAATTTTGCATTTGTTTTTTTATTGTTTAATGTAAAATGTAATTACATATTTCTTTTTAATGTATAAATGAATTTTTAATACAAAACAAGAATTAAACGAGATTACAAATGATTTTTATTATTGCACTTTATTTTTTTTTTATATTTCGTCTTCCTTTCAATTTTAGTTTTGAGGCTTGGATTAAAACATTTTGTAGTGGAAATTGTAAACCATTAGTTTTGTAACACGTATTGAAGAATTGTCGAAAACTAGAAAGCATTGCAGAAGGAGAAAAGTTGATCTTCATGTTTCTTCTATGTGCGTTGCTCCGTAGTTATCTAAATCTAAATAAATTATATTTCTAAAACAAATGAATACTAAAATAATACGTGTCGTCGTTAACTTGATCATTTTATTGCAATTGTTATTGATTTAGTTCTCAACAGTGTGATATCTTATCAAGGCAGTCATGCCATGTCACCTGCTCATGTACTAATTCCTCTCAATCAAGTTATTAAATATAATAATATAAACTGAAGCATTGAAATTAAATAAAATCATCGAAATTTATATTTATTTCAAGTATATTTAATAATATCAATAAAATATGAAAATATTAAATACGAAACAAAATTTTTACATCAAAATTATTACCTTCTTATAATATTTTTACAAAAACTGAAATATCATGATTTGAAATAACGTAACTACTAAATATAAATCAAACTTAAGGTTGGAAATTATAACATTTTAAAAACCAGGTGTTATCTGGATAACAACCACACCAAAAGTTCAATATTTGACTTCAATATTTAGATAACAAGTCCTTTGGGTTTTATGATATATGTATTACATGTTCAAAGTATATAAAGTTCTCCCCAATCCAAAGGAAACCAACAAAACCGCCAAATAAATATTCATCCCATTTCCAACAGCTTTATTACATAGATCCCCTTCACATGTTTCACAGCGTTTCCAATTATTATTGATTCCTGTTGTACATATTGAAGGATTGCCACATCTACGTTCGACATGATGTTCTAAAATTTATATTTGCTTAACCTTTCTAAAGTCTGATAATAATTAAATTAACTTTAATATACCTGAGGATATTTTTAAACAGATTTCTTGTAACCCACAAGTTTGTGGTTTAATATATGATAAGTTTGGTGGATCATTGCAATAACTATCACCACCTCCAGAACATGTGTAACAGTCCAATCCTAAAACAATTGAAAAATTACAATTTCAATTATGTAGATACTTTATTGAATAAAATTGAAAATAAAGTCTATAACTTACCTGAGATTACATTTATTGAGAGACAGATTACAAGCAGACATATAAACACACGCATTGTCTTGTTGTCTTAAACTATTAGCACGAATTCAAATTTAGATTCAACTGAAGTGTTAGTTTAGTTACTCTATCCCAAATGAACCTCTCTTACGAATTAACAATGCTTTTAAGTCCAAATTTCTAGGCATGCAGTGATGACAATATTATTTATGTGTATTTATTCTAAGTCATTTTATCTTTACATGGCAAATATAGTTTCCGACGCGGATGGCAAATGTTAATATTTAACGGGTTGGTACATTTACTTTACACAATTATGCAATTTGTCATCGGATTTTTGCTAAGATTGTTTGGGTTTTGTTATTTACTTTTAGGTATCTGTCATCATAAACATTGTGGTAAATTACAAATATTATTGAGTTACAAGCCACAAAAACAAATTATAATAAATTACAATGGTAATTTTGATAAGAATTAAACAGAACAATACTTGTGACTGATGCTAAAGATTTATTACACTCAGGAGCAAAAATTGCCAAATATAACAAAAACTTTTTCGAAAATCTTAGGGAAATCATTTATATAGGTATTGGAAAAGTATAAAACTAGAAAACTCAATTTCACAGAAAACGTAAAAGTTTTCAAGGCTCATAAACACAACAAAAGCAAAATAAAACCAAATATCTACCTAATGGATTTCATTCGTTTTCTCAGGAAATTTTCAAGTTTCTTGTTTATGATCAAACAGGATATTCCTATACTGATATCTTTTAATGGTATAAAATAGTAAAATGTGAGTATTATTAAATATTTGCTTTTGCGAACAAAATAAAAGAAATCAAATAGAAACAAAATTATAGAAATTCATAATTTTCCACTTTTTAAAATTTTTCGTAGACTTCATATTACATCATAACATATTTCAAAATATAATTCATCTACTTAGTAATGTTAATTAACAGATTATACATATAACAAGATTAAACTTAATTAGAACCTAAGTGTTGATAAAATATGTCAACATCAATTTAATGCATCAAGTTATTTAAAGCAAACCTAGACATTCATAAAATAAACATGTGTGATAAGGTAATTTCAGAAATGCCTAATCCTGCAAATTCTGAAAGAAAAAATACTTCCGAATGGCATGATTATTGACTTTTCTCAATAGCAATCATTAAGTATTAAATAATCGCTGAAAGTAAAACGAAAATCACCAAATATGGACATGTAATAATGCATACATCTATACTTTACTTTAATTCATTGGAAAATTTCGAAATGTTGTTTACACATCGATCTAATCACAAGATAAATGTATTCGACGCAATTCGTAATTAAAACGTCCTTGGTTTTGTACTACCTATATAAAAAGAATATTTCTAGATCTGGTGCTTTTTATCGATCAATATTTGATATGAGATAAAAGTAGAGCACGTTCAGATTATTGATAAAGAGTAATTGCATGATATTCATATCAAAATATCACAATTTCATCATGTTGGATGAGAATGTCGATGATTATTTAGTCGCAAATCATTTTTACTTTATTATTTCAAAATTCTAATGACTATAACATCGTAATTGTATGGATTAAATCTAAGGTTTTATGATTAATTAATCACATGATTTAAATTGGAATTTTTATAAGTATTTTCAAATATGCTCAAGTGTTGCTTTCGGGATCGAATTTCAATTAATATATCAATCGGTAGATTATTAAATTTTGCGTTTTTGGTAGATATTTAAGATCTTTAAGCCAACGCTGAGTAATTGTCTAAGATGATGAAATTTTTCAAGATTTCAAACGAGATCTGAATAGAAACCGATAATATTTGGTGTCTCATTTGAAATATAAAATTCTAGAATGACATACATTGATTTTTTTGAGATCTTAATTCTTTTAGATGATTAACATGATTAAAAATATGTCACTTAATTGATAAGATAAATTGCTACAATAACACACAAATTGGATACTTAAAATATTTCATAAAATACGTCAATATAATAAAATATACTCTTTGATGACTTCCTTTGTCAACTTTATTAATTTCCCCAACAGACTAACTCAGATTGTATGGCTAGAGTTCATAATAAAACTCGTGCAAACATTTATTGTGGAACGGGAAGGAATTGTTTGCGTCGTCGAAACGCATGAAGGGACAGAAAAAAAGGCAAACAGCGGATATAGTCGACACGATAGTTTACAAAGTCATGCGTTTATAGCTTTAAGGGTGCCTGACTGTCTGAGTGGCGGCGGCGTATCGAACGCCGTCACGTCGAAGGCGGCGCCAGGAAGAGGGAACAAGCAGAACAGGGAATATACGATTTTAGGTCAGGACTCTGGCGCAATGGGCGAAGTTGCTTGATATTCTCAGAATCGTTGTAAGTCCACTCCCTGCATACTGCTGCCATCTACTTCAATTTTTGCTGGAAATTTTTGAAATCATTTTGAATTTCAGCCTTTTTAAGAAAGGATATCGATTAATATATATAAAAGGGAGACTTGTTTAATGCAGGGTAGCATAATCAGCATTGTATAATCAGAAAGGGGTGCAATTCAAAATTGTAATTTTCGAATAATATTCGACGTCGCCGCAGCGCTGCTTTCGTGCAATCGGTTCGTTCTCATACCACAGCATAACACAGCAGCGCGAACTGGTTTTAAGCTTTGTCTGGGAGTTGAGTGTTCCCTCGTTCACGGTTTACAAAATTAGTCGATCAGCATTCGGTGTTGCTTTGCTGTGTGTTTGTGATTCACGTGCTGTTCGGCGTTGGGCCATTTTTCTTAAAGCGCGTTCCGTCGATAAAGGATCATCTCATCTCCTATTACGTATTGTTTGATACACATCTTGTGACATCATGACCAAATCGATTCTCTCAGCATTATTGCTGCTTGTAGCGATCTCCTCAGGTAAACATCATCTATTTGGTTTTGTTATATCTGGATGTACAGATAAATAAAATGGGGACAGCCTACTGATAACGTTTGTTTATAATAACTTTATACTAAAATCATATCTGATTTTGGGGAATACTGCATCGAGTTTTCATGTCGATTTCTGTCCACTTATTTCATATACCAATTTAGCATTGGGGTTTCGGGCGGCAGGTGTGTTCCGAGTTGCTTGCTTGTTTGCTGTTTAACGATCAAATCGCAATTTGTTTGTGTGTAGGTAGGATACTTTTTTTTTGCAATTTTACAATTTCCTTAGTTGCGATCTATTTATAAATGGGGCGGCATTTTGCGGACGTAAGTAAATTCACATCGGATGTTGAATTGCTAATCATGAATAAAATAAATTTTCGCTTGGGAATGAAAGAAATTCAATTGATTTTAAATTTTGTTATAAGTTTACAAGACACAGGAGTCAGGAAACATCTTTTTGGTCTAGTCATGCATGTTACTTAATTAACATATTAAGGATTTAAAAAATTAATATTTGTAATTGTCAATATGTTAACATTTTTTACTTTAACAATGTTTAATATTTAATTATATTACTATTTATGTTGTTTGAAATATCTGATGTTACTGACTCATTGTGTACGCAACTTTTATTTTATTAGTTAATTTTTCTTTATTTGTCAATAGACTTCAATGGCACAATTTATTTTACCAATTTGGATCCATACTTAAGGCTTAAAGATATTGAGTTTGTCCTTTCTATAAATCAAATTCTTTGATGCAAAAGCCCTTTTACATATATCATGCGTACTTAGCAATATTTTGTTTGTTCTTACTGAATAATTTTAATCAGCCACGCTGAGTTGTACAATTTAAAAACAAGTTTACTTTTACTTTTTTAATATTGAGTTGTTTGATAATTCATGAGTAACATTATTACTCACATTTACTTCAAGATATAAAGTTTTTATATTTACGAGAAGCTGTAGCTTATTATTTCGTAATTTTATTTATTCAAAGAGCAATTTTATAATGATATATAATTCCAAATTTGGCGATTTTAACCGAATACATAATTGGGACGAAACCTGTCAATCACCACGAAAATAAAAAGTGGCTTTTCTAAATAAACAAAATAATAACAATCGTTTTTTATTTCACTTAAGCGCACTCCCTTCAATGCTACAGTTGTGACTCAAGCAACAATTTCTTCTGTGATTATGGATTTGTATCGTTCTTTATGCCCTCTGCACAATGTGAAGCCAATAGTGGAAGCGGCATTTTGGACGCCATCGCTTCCATTGTACCCATGACTTGTGCCACGATTGTGGGAAAAGGTAATGTATAATTTTGAAGATGAGATCATCATCTAAATTAGTGATTTCCAAGTGATTCACTTGATATCATATATCCGGAACGTTTTTAGATTGCATGTGCTCATATTCAACAGCAAAGAAGTATAAAGATAACAGGCATAAAGCAAACAATGATTTCATAGAATTTAAAAGAACAGTTTAGAATTTCAGAAGATAGAATATCACATTTATGCAAGGTGTTAGTAACTTGAAAATTACTAATTTAGCTAGTTAACTGAATGGCGCAAAACTTTTGTTGCAATAAAATCCTATATATAAATAATTTCATCATTATAAGATTTCGATTATATTTTGTAAATATCACGTTTAAATACTTTTTATTTAGATTTGTCCTTGATTTAAAATTGCTAGCATCTATAATTTAAAACGAGATATTTTAATTACTAATAAAATCTATGAAAACAGTCGTTATATAATGAATCTTTATTTTTCTTTATAAAATATTAAAACAGCAAGTTTAAATATCTATCCGGATATCCTGTATATTTGTTGTTCGTCTATCTACAATTTCAAGTTAATTTCAATTGCATAAATAATTTTAAATTGAGCGAATTGAATTTATGAAGTCAACTCATGCATAGTTAACATAATTAATGTAATTTTTTTAGATGGTGAAGGAAAATCCTACACAGCTAGAGGCTGCGTTACGAAAGGCACTAACATTGCATGCTCAGTAATTTCAACAACCATGAAGTTTGCTGAGTCGAAAGAAATCCAGGATCTCAAATGTTCATTCTGCGATACCGACAATTGCAATTCGGCAAGCCGTCTTGGTGGCATGACTATTGTGGCCCTCGTATCTGCCTGCTTCCTGTTCTTGTTTTAACAGCCTACAGAATTTTAAAGCGTCTTTGTCAACGATTAATTTTTTATACTTTAATTTTGTTTTTAATGTTTTTTTATGAAACGCGTTTTTTTGCGTTTACCTAAGAAGGATTTGATTGATATTCAAAATGCAAAGGACTTATGTTATTTATTTTTACTTTTTGATTCGATTCTTATCAGAAATCAGTTATTGATTAATTTACAACATAACGAACAAACATGTTGGCCTTAATTGTTTGAAATATGTATTAACATTGCCGTAATCGCAATTGAAATTCTGTTAATGAATTGTCTCAAAGTATATTTTTCTATTCTATTATAAATTACATTATCGATCAAATAACGAAGAACAAGTCGTTAAATACTTTAAATTCTATCATAGACATAGTGTATGAACGAAAATGACCAATAAATTGAATTGTACTGTTCTATGAAGGAAAAGATTAAAGGACAGGTAATTATTGAAAGAATTGTCAACTGCTACAAAGAATTACATTATGAATTTAAGGAAATATGATTTTTTTTTATAATTTTTTATTTGAAGTAAAATGCACAACTAGAAGCAACAAAATAGCATGTTACCGTAAGCAACATTCAATTAGGCAATAATAAACTTTCTACTTTGAAGAAATTATTATGAAAACATCAGATTGCTTAGCAATTGACCAATATCCATATTGTAACAAATGAATGACTTTTATTTTTATATTCTTGACACCAAAGGTTTAACTTTATTTCTATTTTAAGTACATCTGTTATGTTCCCATAAACAAAATAAAATTATGATAATCAAAAAATACAATAAGTAACACGTAATAAAATGGAAAAAACAACAACGCAATAAACATTGTTTTATCAATATTATTGAGTAATTATAGTTGTTTCGATTTAGGTGCAGTTGATAATGTCCTATGAGATCTGATAAATTAATAGAATTAATAAATCGCAATTTAACTTGTGATTGCACCGATTAAGATATTAACTAAAGTAGATGAGTCGGCAAGTAATAAGTGACACATGATGTTAATTAGAATCGGAAATAATCGAATAAAGTACATATGAGATATTAGCAATTTAAAATGCAAAAGCGAATAACAAGTTTAAAGTACATATTTTTTTTATTATCAAATATAATATTACTGATGATTAAAAAATATTAAGAACAAATATTAACCATTGAAAAATTGTATTAATTACAAAGAAATGTGTTGTATTAGAGAACAAATTTTAAGAATTCTCGTTCGTAATTGGTTAAATATATAACAAAGATCAATAAAAAGTTGTACTCTCAAGTGTTACAATTGTATACATTTCAAATACTAAAATGGTAACATGTAAAACTAATATAAACATACATAACATAGTTTCAAGTTTCTTTTATTCTCATTATATTTAGAACAAAGTTATTTTTATGGATGCATTTCAATAACATTCGCGATAAAAATTGCATGAAATTCAACAAATGGCACATTATTAATAACGACAAATATTTGAAGAAAGGAAACTTTGAAGCGAGCAGCTTCAAAGACAACACAATTTAATGAGGTATCAACACATAAATAATGTGAAGCCAAATTTAATGTAAGATATTTACTATGTCTAATTTTATTATGATTATAAAACGACATGTTGACTCATAAAATGCGTATATTCAGATGAACAAGAAACGATATAAATACTGCAAGAATACTATTCGTATGTAATAGTTGCAAATATTATAAAATTATATAGAAATATAAACAAGTACATGCATTGTAATGTATTAATGTTAGTAAGACTCTGCATTAATATAATTAACTAAGTGTTCCAGTATGATAAAATACATCATTACACACATCATTTTTATTGATACTCGAAAACATATGTTACCATACAAAAATTCATATTTTTACATCATTTAATAATATTGCAATAAATCTTCCATGAATTTTTGTTATCATAATAAATTGAAGGCTTGAATGGACAAAATGGCTTGTGACATTTTTGAAATCTGGATTTATTTAGTATTGTGGCCGTACCAACTTGCTAACTACAAGCTTCTTTATTACTTTTGCAAAATTTCAAATTAAACCAGAGAAATTGAAATTTTAAATTGTCACTTAACTTCTTTATCCACTCAAGTTATCTTTTGAATTTTCAATATATCTAGTTTAATTTAAATATCAAAAGATCTTGTTTGCAAAGAAAGAAAAATCTCAAAAATATGTTACCAATATTTTTATATCAATACATTTTATTTTTATAAGTTTACCAGATTTTGTTTAGAATATGTCGCATTTATTTTTATAAAATCATGTATAATACATAACTGTTATAATTTACCAAATCATACCAAATTACACGATTTAAGATAATTGTACTTCATGATGTGTCATAAACAAATTCCTCATGGAAACACATCACATTTAATTATGCAAATGTAATTCCACCCTTGCCATTCCGAATTTAAGATCTCATTAATAATAATCAAAATAGAAACTATGCTTTTGTTTCTTAGTGAAACAACAAAGTGTTCCAACATTGGGAAGATATGAAATACTCAAAACAACATATTTGCTTTCACTAACTTGTTTATTAATGAAATCTTAGGATTGATATGCACAGAAATGAGCGAATTGAATTGAGCTCTTTTTAGCATTTTGCACGGTAAGCGAACAAAACACAGAAAAGTCTAAGCAAAAATTATTGAAGTAAATACAAAACTAATCAGAAGAGAGAAATCTATATATTACATTTTAAATATTACTAAATATGAATTCTATTATGAGATTCCCATTGTAAGTAAATTTTAATGAAATTATACTAATGTAATATGTAATAATGTTTAACAATTTAAAACAAAGTTGAAACCAAACAAATTTTAGAGTTTAGAATATGATTCGTGAAGATAAAGGATTTAATGATTAAGATTTAATGAGATGTAAGATTGTTCAAAGAATTCAAACGAACAAAGCTGGTATTACTTTAATTTTCAATAACAAATGGATTACTTATATGTTTATGATTAACTTACGAATATACCAGGCGCAAATAATAATTACATATGTTTTTTACTTGTTTATTAAGCAGATGTTACTTTGTTACAAATATTGATGCTTTCACAGCTTTATCTTAAACAGTCGCTACAATTAAGAATACTTTTCTGTAATAAATATAAAATATAAATATATGGATATAATATTGCTATTTCTACTTATTATTACACTTGCATCAAGATATTATTTGAAAAAATTGTTCTTTTTTAAGATTTATTTTTTCTGTGCAGAATTTAATTGTGCCAATATAATAAAACATAAATTCAAACAGAGCATAAAGAAAGTCTTTATTTAAGTATGACAATGTTTAATAAAAAGGAAGTATCAGGAGGTATTCTAAAGTAAAAAAAATACTAATTGAATTTTAAATTATTAATCATAAATATATGACATTTTCAATGAATAATTAATAAGATTTCTAAAAGTTAGAAAAAAAAATTAATTTGTTAATGTACGAACTACGTTCAAAACAATTTGTTTGAAGATTTTAATGTTTTTAAAGCAACGGTGTGTTAATATATACTCGTATAGCTTGGATAAATGCCAAAGAAAAGTTTATTACATCATTTAATTGCTACGTAACCTTGATTGATTTATCGTCAGAGTTTATACCGAATGTGTATTTCATAATACACGTTGCCATTTTTTAAATTACAAGCGTTTGTTTTATGTGTATATTTATAATTGCGGTTTGCCCATTGTTTTCTTAATTATGCGAACTGCATTTTATTAATTACCATCTAGTTGAACACTAACAAGGCAACTTTATAAAAATAAGCGCGAAAACTGTACAGAAAACATATGAATTTATCTATGGCTATATATTGCTATGACCTATTTTTATTTGGTTTAGGAACATTTCAAAACGGAAATTTTAAATTTAACTGTTAAAGTTAGGAAAACAGGATTACCTAATTCAGTTTAAGAGAGAGCTAAAATTAATTAGGTTTTTCTTAAGATTGACGAATTCCATTCTGGCATACCTATTCGCAGGAGATAATCGCATATGATTATTTGTAAAATTGCTTAGGAATTCTTTGCATGGTTTCACAGTATACATATCCACGTTGCTATGCCTAGCAGGCACCAAGATTCGTGAAGCGAGAAGGACAAGGACATTTAGATGACATCATTGTGTACAAATAGTACACTGACAAACATAATTTCGCATACATAATCGTTTCTCATCGCAAGGCATTCAAACTTTCAAAGTACTTACAAACTTATTTAATTCGTATAAAAATTTTAGATTAAACCATTTCAATTTTGGTAATTCGGGTAATCTTTTAATAACCTGTTTTAATATCAAGGATAAAAACGTGGTTATTCCAAATTTATGAATCTTAAAATGGTAATCTTTACAGTCTAAAATACTTTCAATTGCTCTTGAAACTCAATTACTTTGATATAATTTATATTTAATATTGGGAAATTTGAAAAAAAAAGTATAAGTAGATATATTGTGTATCCTGAGTTTAAGATGATTACGATATCAATGTACAAATATCAATGCACAAAGTTCACTGATCAGAATTTATAAGAATAAACAAATGCAAGTAAGCAGTCAATTCAATCTTTAGATATTTAACCCCAATGACATCATTTTATGTGATCATCAACATTATGGCTTCATTCTCTAATTCACAGGCTGATATTAAATATTTATCAAATTTAGTAGTGTGTGAAGAACACAACCTGTAATGGATAACTAAAAAACATCTATACAAATATTTATATTTAAATTTATCTGCTTACGTATCCTACATTAATGCATAGAAAAGTTATATGAATGAAAATAAACCGAATCTTTAATAAAAATTATAATAGAAATGCATAAATAAATACAAAGTAGTAAGGAATAACCTAAATAACATGTAATGAAAACGAAGCAATCGGGACACCCTACTGGGTTTCCTTACGGAAAACCGTGAAAAGCGCAACAAAGAAAACGCTCATAAAGTCACGTGACGTAAAACTCCTTCCATTTGAATTGAACGCCCCGCTGTCTTGGCGAGCAAGCATTTCTATCTAGTTCGGCGTTTGGCACAGTATTGTTTGCCAGTTCATAATCAAACCAGTTTTATATATAACGTGGTTTCGTAGTCATATTTCTCCAAATTAACCTTTCTGATAATTGCCAAATTTGCTCCTAATTCCTAACTGATAACAGAAATGGCGAAACTTGGATTGCTGTTGTTCTGCGCTGTTCTGATTCATACAGGTATGTGTAACTCATAATTTGCTGTTATATAGTTTTTCATACAGAGAGGGCTATTGTGATAATAGTTATATTTAAAATTATCACTAATCCCATTTGTTTGAATGACGCTACATACGCGTCGGTATTTTTTAACAAATTTATCGAGTTGACAAATTGCGCAAACTTTTCTAGCGTGCTCATAGATTACAATCTTTATTTGTTGCATAAAACATTGGAATGTACATGTTTGCACGTACATATGATATATGTGTTTTTTGTTGTCGGAAATATTAATGGCACCATGTGCAAGGATATTATGTATTTAGAGTTGCATATGGTCAAAGATGAAAAGCCGGAAAATTCGTACCATGTTACTATTTAGTACTACTATTTTTGCTAGTTGTTATTTCTAGCTATTTTTAGTAATGTTTCTTTGAATTCAAGTTTAGTAGGTAGTGTAAATGCACATATGATTCAAAACAGCTTTTTTTTGAGTAGGTGGTTTAAAATAACTATGGGTCATTATAATTTATAATATTATACAGCTGTTAGGTTTCATAATATTTCATTTTTAAATTACTGAAAAAAAACCTCATTCTGTAATGTATTATCCTGTCGTATTTTTTTGGGTGTTATATTGATGCAATGACTTTTAATATTAGAGTAGCACAAAAGTACGCGATAGAAGCAAATCAAATAAATCGACCCGGGGAGTGTTTAATCAGAAATTTACTTAAGAAAATTGAGGGAAATTGCGGCGATTACGCTATTTACTGCCTTTCCTTCCTTTATAATGTTTTGTTCTAAGTTTGTAAACTTTTGCCTTGCCTGTTAAGTTATATCAAGCAAGTAAATTGGACCTTCTCACTACGTTGAAATGTTCAATTTACTTCGCTCCCTACGAAATAATTGGCCTGTGTCTATTTCTAATAACAAACATCGAGTAAATTGACTTCACCTTTTCGAAAATGATTCCTTGGTTTAGCCAATAAAAAAGGATACCCTCTGCACCCTAAGTTTAATAATGTCTTGTTTAGAAATGTCAACGTCCCCTTTATGTAGAAGGGAATGTTGGCATATAGCACAAGTTTTCCCAAAGGAATAGTGTATTCTTTAAATAAACTGTTTAATTTGTTTTTAGGATATGCCTTGCAATGTTACAATTGTGTTTCAACACCAACATCAAAGAATTGTGAGGATATGGCAGACAAGGACAAAATTACCATTGCAACTTGTGGCAAAACAACGGGACCTGGATATACCGCTGGTTGTATCAAAAAAGTAATTGAAGGTAAGGTAACATGTATATAAATGGGCAAAACCATTTCAATTGTTTCTTTTGTTTAATGTTACTGATTGTAATCCAATCGAATATTAATACCAGTATAAAATCGCGCTTGAAGTGTCATTATAGTATAACATTTCGTTTGTTTAATTGATTTTTCCTCAACATCTACTTTGCTATCTGTCAAATAACCATAATGCATGAATACAATATAGAAATATTTGGTAGTCCATTAACACCGGGCATTCGCCTTTTTTTTGTTTATCTATAAACACAAATGATGGCATAGGTATACTTATAATAATTATAATTCAAAATGTGACATACTCATTAGTAAGAAAATGGAACTTTTTACAAAATAATAATGATTTGAATACAATGATGATTTTTATGGGGTTAATGCCCAAAAACAATTGATAAATGTATTTATATTCTAATTTGTAAATATTTAAATGTTTTCTATTTTTT
This sequence comes from Falagria sp. GC000072, assembly GCA_030556245.1. Classification (NCBI taxonomy): domain Eukaryota; kingdom Metazoa; phylum Arthropoda; class Insecta; order Coleoptera; family Staphylinidae; genus Falagria; species Falagria sp. GC000072. The sequence goes on along the minus strand of JASKGN010027114.1, from coordinate 23,961 downwards.
AGACAAAGCAACCAAAATGCAAAACACAACTCGTGCTTGTATTTTGACTAAAGCTGATGTCAACCATCATGAATGTGGGGCCGCTTCTGACAGGACCAATGTTTTAGCATGTGAAATTTGCTACGACGATTTATGCAACTCTGCCGAAAACTTACACTTCAATTTGATGGCATTGATCATATCAGCTTTCATTATCAAATACATTCATTAATATCTTGTATTATAGAATAAGCAATACTTTTGGGGAATGAAGTTAAGGACAAGAAGTACAATTTTGCAACTAATAGAGAGGCACTTAAATTAGATAGCTTTAACTTTTTCGATTTTCGAGTTGCACAAAAGTCACCATCACAGTTTGCAAGAGTATCAGATGTTGTCTTTAAAATAAATCAGTGTTTGTAAGAAGAATTAAATTAAGTGTCGTTGGTATGTGCTTAAGTCTTTAATTTGGCATACTTTCTTTAAAAATAACTAAAACAATTGAGAAATTTAATACATGTATGTTTAATATTATCTTAGAAATTATTTATTTAAACCGTTGTTGGTAGGAAAAAAAGTTTTAGAAATGTTCAGTGGAAAATTTGTTTGGCTTGTTTTGTATTTTTGTTACGGATACAAAAAGTTGAAATTTCGTTCTTAAATGTATACATATAGTAATTATTGTAATAACAATTTGTAATTAATTATAAGAATCTCTGCAAAGGATCAAATTGTTAACAGATTTTTATTACTAACATTAAGTTATGAAAGAAATAATTAAAAATAATGTGTTATTATTTATAATTATTTAGTTAATTTTCATTAGTTGTTATTTTGTTATAAACTAGTGTTTCTTTATTTGGAAATAAATATGTGAAAATACAAACATTGATTTTTATTTGTAACTTTGGGTACATAAATATCTCTTGCAGTCATTATGTTATGTAACTGGTTAATAAAATAACTTATTAGTTTGAATTATTATTTAAATTTGGATTATATAATAAACAACTTTTTATTGTGACTATATTAAAGATTTAGATGAAAAAAACTAACTCAATTCATATACATGATTTATTTCATTGTTCAACTATGATAATACTGGTCAACATTGATGATGATTATATAAACATTATCGAAATAGATGAATTATATATATTACATATAATTTTTGATCTTTTCAAATATTCAGTTAACAAACAGTTTGATTGTCACAAATAGGTGCAATTTTAAAATTTATATACTCCAAAGATATAAAATTATTAATTTTAATTCCAAAACAATTTCAGACATTAATAAATATATTTCAAATAATGAACAGATTTTTAAACATTATAAAGAAACTTAAATATTAAAGAAACAAGATCTATCTACTTAGAAAATACTGTATGAAATAGTATATTTGCATTTTATAACATTTACGTAATATTTATTTAAATCATTATGACAATAACACATGTTCAATGTCGTTTGTGTTACGCATCGTCTGCGTGTTGAAATCATAAATGATTCATTGTTTAATTCACCTCGAAAGATTTAATAACAATATCTTTCTGTGCTCCTGAATGCCACGCAATTCGTGTGTTTTTAGACAAATTATTTGTTTAATTTAATCTTTTTCAGTCAACTATGATAAAGTAAACAAACGAAAACCATTCTTATAACATTCATTGTTATTGTTATTAGTTATTATCAAGTAAGGTGTTATTTAACAGGTTTCCATATCAAATTGCAGAAGATTAACTTTAAAATTAAAGTGAACAACGTAACTTAAAGATAATGCTAATGTACAAAGTAAGCTATTATTTTAACATTAAGCAATTGCAACTATTGTCATTATGCATTTATGGCTGTGCAGATTCAATCGACCAAAAGCCAGACTAAATAAACATTAATTAATTAATTATGGCAATAATTGATTGCTTTGTATTTATATTACATCTTCAAGACTGGACATTCAGACAATGAGTGATGACATTTATGATTCACTGAATTACTCTAGTAATTTATAAGATAAATTAATAAAACTAAGCAAATATACAATACATACATTGCATATGCCAACTAGGTAATATAATTATATTAATTAGTATTAATGAAATACAGTAAAAGTTCATTGGTCAATTTGGATGACTTGCAATTTTGGAATACTATGACTTAGTTGCAAATATTTCTTATGTGAAAGGTGATTTAATTGGTTATAATTAAAATAAACAAATTTGCATTTTAAAGTCCAGTCTACAGTCCAATCCAAAAAAATTCGGTTTAGTAAGATTGTACTGTAATAATTTGTAGCTAGAATTAAATAGTGAGTGGTTTTTATCGACTGATGGTTATTTCAATAATCTAATGCACAAAAAACAAAAGAAAGGATATTAACTAGGGAGTAATGTACTCTTGAGAAATTACTTCTTCGGGTATTGATTTCACATTAGAATACCATTCTATTTGTAGTAATGTTCGAATTACAGATAATCCCAACACATTTGCAAGTTCACAAATTTATTGACAACATATAAGTATGTAATCAACCTTGTAATGATACAAGATTGATTACACTGGAACTTTATTTGTTTTATATCTTTTGTGTTATCAATCTTTCGAATTGATTTGTTTTCCAGGCAGGAACTATTTGTTCACAAATAAATCGGCAAATAGAATACTAATGGCATGTTAACATGCATTAATCTGCGAATGTTTGCAAGTGTATATCTAGAGGGTGTCAAGTCATACATTGACCTAATTAAATTCTTTCATTGTGATGATTTTATTAAGTGAAGAAGCGATTAATAAGTGTTATAACTCTGACTACACCCATAATTTAGCATTATGCTCATGCTAAAGTTAATGCAAAGATAAAACACGTTTGACCTCATCCAATTTATTAATTGAAATTTACGAATTAGTACTGGTTATAGCTATTTAGATCTTAAATAGTTGGCAGATAAATAATTGCTAGAATGGAATGAAGTATCTAGTTTGTTTTTTATCGAAAAAAAGACAAGGAAAGTTTTATGATTAATTAATTGAGTTTTGAATATTAGTAGCAGTTTTTATTTCGTGAAGTTTATGAATATTAAATATTTAGTTTCGTATATTGAATCAATTACATATTTAGGTATGCAGGAAGAGAAATTCCGAAGTTAGTTAATTATAGAAAAAGATTTTATCTAAATTAATTTATATTTTAATGACTAAACGTACAGCAAAAGTGAAAATATATACAAATTTTGTGAGTTAACACTTCTTTCATTAAGTATTTTGGAAATTATATCTTGAGGAGGTACATATAATCAACGTATAATTTAAGTTCTCTTTAGTAAAGTGTAAACGAACTAAGCGTAGAAATGGGGTCACGATTTTGCATAAATATGCATAAGTACTAGTGGTATTGATATTCTATTACTATATAAAGTTCTCACACAGTCTTAGCATACTATTATACATTATGATACAAAATATTTTATCTTCTAGTTTATGAATACTACCTGATTCAATCAAGGCCTCATGTTTGTTTTTGCTTGTAATAATACTTGGAAACGTATTTGACATATTAATATAATCATAAATTGCAAGTATACATGATAAAAACTTTATAAATTAAAAACTGCAATATATTTAAAAAATTCTTGTCTAAATCTAGAGCATTTCCAACAAAAAATTGTTTAGTGAACTTGTAAATGCAATCAAATCGATTGAAAAATGTAATTGAAAACATATTTATGACATTGATATGGTATGAATTATATGTTATAATTCGCAATTAAATGATTCTATAATGAGAACATGTTTTTTTGATTGAAATTCAAATTAGTGGAATTTAAAATCTAGTTCATATTTTAAAACAAATGAAAGAACGCTCCTCTACATCAGAAAATTTTCTGAATTAAAATTTGAGGGCAACTTAGAGGAGCCTTTTTTTACCATAATATATAATAATAATATTAAAATAATATATCAAAATTTAGCTGGAGGGTATATAAAATTATGGTTCCGCTCTTGTAAACACAATAATAAAAACATTACTCTTAGATTCTGTAAAATGCTCCTAATTTTCTTTTTATATCATACATTAGTTCCAATCAAAAACATGTACAAAAAGATGGTTTCCAGTTCTAAGAACTTAATAGGTATATTAAACCATAATTTATCAAGTTCAATTTTTATATTACAATACATTACATAAAGAAAAGAATTGAAAACACTCAAAACTAGTGCAGATCATCCATGATAAATCAAAGTATGTCACATTTTTTTAAATTTTGCAAACAAAATGACTCTCAAAAATAACTACAAAATTCATATTTCTCAAATAAACAAAAAAACAATTGCTGCTTTTAGAATTTTGCTTACTTTATTGTTTGATGAACTGTTTCACTTATTTAATAATTAATGGAAATTTTAAAAAAGAAATGGAGAAAGAAAAATGTTAAATTGCGAAGGTTATTTGAAATGATTGGCTGTAACAACAAAAAATTAATTGGGGAGATAATTACCATAGAAAGTCTTGACCTGTGTAAACTTATGACGTATATGTACTAGTTTGCCTTTAGCATCATTCCTCATGGAAAAATTCAACATGAAAAGAAACAATTTAAGAAATTGTTGATAGATTAAGATAACTAAACTGCAATGAAAATACATTCCTTATTAATGGAAAACATTACCAAAATATGTGCACACTTTTGCATCAAGATTTGACAATTGGAAAGTTTTTTGTGCTTAATCGACAGTAACTTTTGCAAATTATAATTATATACATTCATATTTGCCATATGTCAATGTCTGCAATTGTTAATTAGTAATCTAATAAATCATAGATTTTTTAAAGTTACTTTCTCTTCCGAAAGGAGAAAGATTAATCAAATTATTTAAACCATCATAATATACAGTGCACTTACTAGGAAAATCTTTACTTAATAAGAGTCACAATATCTCAAATAATTTAAGATCTTATCAAATCTAAATTCGGTCCTGGTCATTTATCGATTTCATTGTCCAATGTCATGAAAATTAATATATGACGATTAACACATTAAAGTTGAATACATCGATTCCTCAATAAAATAAATATTACCCGCATGAATGAAATACAGTAGTGTTGATAAGTTTAACTTATTGGTTATTGATACTATTGATAGCAGACTTCACTACTATGAATCACTCCTCCGAATAAAACTAAATATACATAATCTGTACTAATTTAAATATATTTGTTTGATTACACCTTCATTTCACATTACTTGGTCTACAATTAAAGTCAAATGCTGTGTGAATAAGTTAAATTGATAAGTTTAACAAGCATAATTGAGTTTGATAAGGGAATAAACTTCAAACAATGCGACAAAGGACAATAAAATCTTTTCGTTAGTCTTTTCTTTCTGATGACCAATTATTATTTAATTAGAAAAGTTTGTTAACTAAATTAATAGCTGCTATTAAATTAACTAATTCAATTAATGCAGAGCTTTTATTACTATTGATAAAAAATATAATTATGTGGATAAGGTATAATTACTTTTTACGTTGTTAAATTCTGTTTCTTTCTTACTTTTCATAGATTGTATAATATTTTAATCTGTAATTGAAAATAGCATCAGTTTTTACTTTTTAGGCTTACGACATCTAACTAGACTGCTGGATTCAGAACCGTAGAGATTTTAAGCCAATTTTAACTTTTATGCTTTTAAATTAAAGCTAATAATATTAGTTTGGTGGCTCCAAAACCCACAACACGCTTCACAAAATGGCGGACCAGAACCGCGTAAAACAAACGATGGGCTGGAAGCTATTAAGTATTATACAAATATAATTTAAAAAATTATCTAAAGCCGACCCTAAACTATGAGTATGTTATTTAATGATTTTAAAGACATTTAAAATCATCATTGACAGATCTATTATTTAAAACCAGTATTTAATTATAAACTATGATCACATGCGGTTATTTCCAGAAAATTTATTTTCCATCTAACAAATGGCATAGAAAATCTCAACACGTAATAATAACAATGTAATTCTAATAAATCAAACATTTATTACTAATTTTTTTATTATTTCAATATGTGATTGTTCTGATTAAAGCATTGAACAAAAAAGAAAAATTCCTTCTCTATTAGTATTTTGGGTGTTGGTTCCAATTTAAAATCTACTTCTATTAGATTGACAATATGTATGAGCTCATTCTGTAGAACATATAACAATGTTACCTGGATGGGTGGAAATGTTATAGGCATGGGTACTCATAAAGTAGGTGCACGATTTGGAGTAGGGGCCCACAGCTTAAAACATACAATAATCATGAAAATGAAAGCTTTAGACTAGTCGTCATTTCGATTTCGTTAAGTTTATATACGGACATCGGACGTATGTACCTCAGTGTCTAAGAAGAAATCAAATCAATCATTCTAATAGTGTAATACTACTTTTTTAGTGCATCAAAGTTTTATTGTATTGATACTTCTAACAACAATGGGTCCATTACAGTTTACTTTGTTTATTATCAGTGCGTTCGCTGTGTTCAAGACAGGTAATTAACATTTTTGTTTATAAATATTTAAAATGTAAATTTTTTTAATGTTTGCAAATACTTAACAATTTGCATAATTTAATAGAAAATTAATATTGATAAAATGCTAAATTTAAACATTTAAATGCTACTTTCCATAAAAACTTTTAACTACTCGTAAATTTAAAACTTAAAATAAGCAATAAAAAAAACTGCGCATTAACACAAAAACATGACAACTCATAATTAAATTCATTACTGATTTAAATTAATTAAAGTCAATTATTACACAAAGTTCTCATTATGAGTGTAAGTAACAACCCATAATGAAATTTCATATTAAATAATAATTACCGAACTCGTGATGGACATTTTGAAAAGCGTCATCTGAATTTTTAGTTTACTCTGCCAATATAACTTTTTTCAAGGTAAACATGATCACAGATTCAATGCTTTATTATTATGATTTGCGCTTATTTCAAACATAACAAATGGAAAATAAGTTAATCACCACAAGCACGCTATAAAAACATTAGAAAATTGCATTGTTTTATACCAAAACAAATGAAAGACGAACGCAGCCATTTTGAATCAATATTTAGTTTGTTATACTCAATAATATTGGATTATTACATTAATTAATGTAATTGGATTCATGCATGCAAATAAGTTTGAGAACGTCAATTGCACTCATTAAGTTCTTGGAATAAATTTACATTCCCAACAAAGGTGTATCTAATATGTACTTGCAAGTTTGAAAATAAATGTTGTGGTCGCATGTTATGCGCAATTGCTGCGTAAGATAAAATGCGAACAAGAATGGCCTAGAAACTCGTTAGAAACTTTGTTATAAGTTTAAACGACGAAAAGAAAGAATGGAGTTTTTCTATTTAAGTTTATATAGTCGTGTGGATGCTTGCAATTGTTGTAATTTTGAGATGCGAACAATAAGAAAAACAATTTGGGATTTTCTTAGCTTAGAATTAAGTAATAATTATAATTATGTGGAAATATATTTTAAACAATGACAGTATAGTATCTAAATCTAATATTTTATTTTATTAAAAATATAAATAGAAATGAAATAAAACTAAAAGTTTCATCTCAGTTTCTTTTTCAAGGTAATAATAAATAGTAATAAATATAAATAAATAAATAAATGCATAAATCTGATAACTTGTTTTATAAAAAGATACTAGTACAAATTTCATGATGAGAATATTAACAACTTATTTATATTCGTATACATACACTACTTTTAGTTGTTGCTTTAAAAACAAGTTTAAAATTTAGATAGTCTTCTAACTAGCACGATAGTTCACTATCTCTTCTTCGTCATTATTGCTTCAGAAAGCATCAGTTAATTGTACCGTTAGTCAGATATCTTTCTGTCTTTTACACAGATACATATAGCAACAACCATCATCATCTAACTACATTTAAATTGTAGTTTTTCTAGTTTTGTTAGTTAGAGTCGGATGTTGCAATCATATCCGACTCGCGATTCGATTTATCTTTGAAATGCTTTGAACTATGTGGTGCGGATTCTAAACAACAACAACTTTCACTTCGCACGTTAGTTTTATTCGTTTGATATTCACATTAATTCTTCTAATGTTTTCTATTGCCTTGAAATTGTATACTTGTTTCTGTTGCAAAATTCTTTGGTAGCCCTAGCATACCAATTTTGATTCGGGGGCCATTTTGTTAACGTAAACTTAAAATGCTTTTATCTATACAACAAATTCTATATAATAATAATGCTTTGCAGGAGAATCTTTAAGATGTTGGACCTGTTCATCAGACATGGATGCTCCATGTGCAGATTATTTTAATACAACCCGTTATAGACCCTATAATAGCGGATCATTCTACCAAAGCTATGGAGGAAACGCAAATCAAGTAAATTTACAAGATTGTGATTCTGGAAGAGATAATTATCATAGTAATCAACGTGCAGTTTGTATGAAGAAAAAGCAAACTAGTAAGTAATACAACAAACTTTAGAAATGGCATATAAACAAATTTAATTCCTGTAGCATATGGTCGTACCACATACATTCGTCAATGTCGCTTCCTTCATTCCGATGTTAGTGTTGGCACTTGCCCTTCAGAAACCACTTCAAGTACTACCTCCATTGATTTCTGCGAATATTGTGATTATGATGGTTGTAACAGCGCCCACACAATCCGCAATTCCTTCTTGATTGTGGCACTTCTTCCTCTCGCAGGAATGTTGCTGATGCGAAAATAGACGATCCGTCCTTTATTTTAATTGTATTAATTGTAATTTTAATCTAATCAAATTGTAAGTTTGTTTTGTTGTTATAGTTTGTAATAGTACAAAAACAACAAGTTACTCACACTCATTGCGAAATTTACCAATTTTTCTTTCGATTTGTATGTAAATAATGACTTGTATGTAAGTTTGTGTCCAAGTAAATTGTAGAAAATCCTTTATAATTTTAATAACGTATTGTTTCTTTTTGAAGTGGTGTTATTTTTCAGGATACTTGAAGAATTCATGACTAATATTACGTGAGGTGTGTCGTAGTAGCTTACGTAATGTTGTTATTTTGAATATGCCGTGACCTTGTCTAAAGTTAATTAACCAGTTGTGGGCAGATCGTACGCGTTGTTAACTTCAGTATTGCATAAAAAAATTATGTTTTTAAATTTAGCTGGTGATTCAGGTGTTTTAAAATTTATTATATGATGCTTAATTTACTGCGTCATTAAAATCACATTTTGCTATTTTTTATTTACAGTATACAGAATATTTCAAATTTTGTTTAATAATTGAACAATTGACATTTTAATATCTAGATAGCTATGCTTTGCAATCAATTTATATTTGTCAAATTTATAATAAAAAATATCATTGTAATTTTCCAATGTCAATTTATCAATTGTATAAAATTTCTCTGTGCAAAAAAAAAACATGGCCTTTTTGAAACTTTTAACAAATGTTGTACCAAAAACATGCATGTACCAAAGATCATGTAATAAATCATCGTTATCACATGTGAAAGTAACCGTTTGCGGAGCAGCTGGAAATCTTGGTCAACCATTAGCTTTGCTTCTAAAACAATCGCCATATATTGACGAATTGGCTCTTTATGATACCCAAGGAACATCAGCTTTAGAAATGGAATTATCCCAAGTGGACACAAAATGTTGTGTGGATGCTTACAACAGTAAACAGGAGTCTGCAGCGTTTGATGTATCCTCACATGAAATATATTTAATAAATCCAAAAAGATAAAACCAAATTTCAATTTCAGAATGCGAATGTTGTTGTGATAGTTTCGGGAATACATGCAGTAGGCGAAAAAAGATTGCAATCAGTATTCCATAAAAATGCTGTTGTTGTACAACAAACTATCTGTAAAATAATTAAATATTGTCCCAAGGTAACATATCCCACGAAATTGTTAATAATTAAGTGTAATAAATGTAACTTTAGGCGTTAATTGCAATTGGAACAAACCCAGTTGAAGCATTGGTACCAATCGCAACGGAAAAATTAAAAATTGCTGGGATTTACAATCCGTCGCATGTGTTTGGTATCACAACATTAAATGTTATAAGAGCTAATACATTTGCAGCGCATATATTAGGACTACAGCCTGAATGTGTTACCGTTCCAGTTTTAGGAGGTAATAGCGAAAACACCATTGTTCCAGTTTTAACCCAATCACGTCCCTCAAATGAATTTACTGAGGTAAACAAATTAATTATACAAATTTAAGTTTTGAAGTGATATTTAATTTGTGTAAGCACTTTTCCTTAAAATACCCGAATTATAATAAATTATTTCTTATCTTTAGCTCGAAATTGATGAAATTACCAAGAATTTACAAACGGCACAATTTGATGTAGAACAATTCAAAGCTGCTGAACGTTCACAATTGGCTCATGCTTTTGCCATTGCACGTTTTGTCGTCTCCTTAGCCAAGGGATTAAAAAATATGGGCAACGTTTTGGAACATGCATTTATTCGAACTAATGATATCCCAAATCTAAAATATTTTGGAGTGCCAATTATGCTAGGACCTGGTTTGTTTTTAGCTCTTTGTTAATACTTTGTAATAACTTATTGTGGCTTTTCTATTTAGATGGGGTTTCTAAAGACTTGGCACTTCCCTTTTTATCTTCAAAAGAACAAACTTTGATTGACGCTGCTGTTCCAATAATAAGATACTGGATTAATAAAGGTAATGAATTTGTTGGCAAAATTGATTCTTCTACATGTGATCCCTGTGGTAATCGTAAACAAGAAGAGCAATGTAAAGAATTTGTTTTTGAATAAATTAAATTGTTACTTTGTATATATGTATTTTAAAGAAAAAAATATTAGCAACATAACTGTATCTACTAAATAATTTTAAAAGTTTAGTATATAGTTACATGATCAAATACCTTGCGAATTCGTGGTTTAAATAATTTCAAAGACCAAATAATGTGAATTCTTTAATAGTACAATTCTGAACAATTTTAAAATTACATTTGAATTTTTTATAAATTACAAAATATTTAGAAAACCTTACGAACTAATTTGTTTTAGTTGAAACATTGTCTCAAATAAATACTTAAATCTAATTATTAACTAAATCAGTTTTAACAATTTCACTTACAAATATAGATTAATATAATTTTTATGTCCCTGACACTGATGACTATGTTATATTAACAAAAATATATTCATTAAACTTGGTTAATGAATTAAATATTATATCTTTAAGTAACAATGTATATAAATTTCACATTTTGTTTTGATTTTTAGAAATTGCTTTGTCAGGTCCCTGTAGTTATAAAATGGCATTTCTTAACTTAACAAATAAATTAAAATGAACATTTGTAACATACGACAAAATATAATAGAAATTTCAAATTATTAACAGTGAAAATAATTTATGTAAATATAAATAATGAATGTTACTCATAGGAGTAATACTGAAATTCATATATCTCTTTCATCAGTACTAAATTATTTATAATAAGAAAATAATTATAAAATTATAAATAAAATTTTTTGAACTATTAGAATGATATCAATATCATTTATCTCTTTCATCTATAGAAACTATATTAATTATAATAAGAAAATAATTATACAATTATAAATAAAAAAATTTTAACTATTAGAATGATATTAATATAATTATTAGCTAATACATCTTGAAAAAACTAATCCCTAAAATCTTTTTCTCTTTAGCTTATTCTTTACTGCTTTGACAATTTTTTTAGCCCGCATTTTCTTAGATTTTTGTTTTTTGTTACCTTGTATCTTCTTGTGAGCCTTACGTTTCTTTTTCTTCGGAGTCCATTCATCGTCGGAATCTTTATTCTCCTTATCAGTATCATCTTCCTCGGATTCCTTATATAAACCAGAACTATTCTTTCTCTTTCTTACGGAATATCTTGTATTTAAAATATTGGTATCGTCGTTCTGAATATTTCCATTTGAGACAGACAATATATTAGATTGCTCGTCATTGTCATCAGTTGAGACAGTTGATGGTACAGCCGGAGTCTCAACATCACCTTGTACAGTTGCAGGAATTCTATCAAAAAATTCTATAGGTGAGGCAGTCAACTTGTCAACTACGTCTGTTGCAATTTCTGTTACGATATTGTCAAAACTAGTTACTGCTCGTTCAAAGTTATCAAGAATTACTGAAAATGCTGTACCATTACTAGAAACAGACTTCGTATCATCTGTTGACGTTGCTGAATTTAGATGTGACTCGATTACATTTATTGTTTCATCCGGAAGTTCCCTATCCTCAGATGAATCTTCTGTTGAATCGTTTATAATAGAAGAGACTTCGTCTTTTATTTCTACTTGTGAAGTCCTTCCTTCTTCGTTTGCCGTATATAAACTATAACTCTGCATCATTGTTTCCAGACCACATCTTGCATTTAAAGTATTGCTATCAATATTTTCATTTAAGGAAGTCAATATATTAGATTGCTCATGAATACTTGAATTAGCATCTACTTCTTTAGTAGTAGATGCTTGAGGTGGTCTCTCCTCATCTTCATCATCATCATATAAAGATGCAATAAGTTCCTCAAAAGTATGGCAAGCTGGTGAAACAATTTTTCTCTTTGGATTCTTATTTACTGCTTTCCCAACAACGTTTTTGAAATAAGCAGCAGCTTCTTCAAAGCTATGTATGACAGATGAACACTTCGAATCATTACTAGAATTTGACTCTGAATCTTCTGTACATGCATAGCCCTCCATTAGTTCCCTTGAAATTCGAGCAAATTCACTTTCATAAGGTTGTGGCGATTCTTTCATTGGTGAATTTCCTGACAAAATATTTGTTTCTTCTTTAGAGTTATTGTTTGACAAAGAAGCTTTATCAATATTAGACTCTAAATTATTATTTGCTGTAGCTTTAGCTGTGTCTGGTGGCAAGTTTGTTGAATTAAAATCTTTTAATAAATCCTGAGATTCTCCATCTTCAGTTGTATCTTCTGCAGGTTGAGAAACTTCATCTTCTTCAAGTTGTGTTAACTCATCTATTACAAAATTACTAGTAACATCTTCGAAGGGTTCATTTTCAAGAATCTGCTTACACTTCTCTCTATAGAGTACGTCAACCAGATTTCTTTCCTTGTTAGATATTTGAACGAAAGGCAATTGCTGAGATGTAACTAATTGCCTTCTTTTATGAAAGTTATCAACAATTTGGCGTTCTGAATGGGATATATCAACACAAGCTGTTTTTATAAACAATCGAAGATCTCTCACAAAGTACCTGGAGGATTCCATAACTACGATATCAGAAGTACTTCCTCTCAAAGCAGTAAAACAATCGAAAGACTAACCTATGAAAAGTTAAGAGTATTTTACATGCTTAATTTGATAAGATTTTATTCTATTTAATAAATTTATGTAGATTTACTTACAATTTATCTCCACAAACAAGTTTACTTCTTGCACATTTCGAAAAAATCCTTCTGGAAACTAAAGGAAGTGAATAAATGGAGAAATTTTGAATAAGCGTCCTGACGCTTCGGTAGAGCTTTCAAAAAGAGCTTTTCACGCTAACGCCAACTGGCCTGTCAACTTTCAAGGAAATTTTTCTTTTGGACATGCGCACAAGACCCGAAAAATTAAGAGTTTTTCTGATTGATCCTGATCCTGATTATAGAGAGCTCTAAAATAGGAAATACTGAAGTTTGTCCTTTTTCTAATCTTTAATAATGTTATTAGAAAAATATATCTAACACTAATAACACTTGAAAAGTTCTAAAAACTGCTCCTTTCGTTTTTAAAGATTTTTTTAAATTCAATAGCGGCATTCGTAATTTTAATAAAAACTTTATTAATGCGATTTATTAATGTCATTAATAATTATTATAATTATTAATGTCAACTTAACAATGCATTTCCATGGAAATAAAAAAGAAAATCATTAATAAAATGACATTAAGGGCTTTAATAAAATAACGAATGCAGCTAATAGAGTTAACGGTAATTATAAATTAGTTTGAATTGTATCTAATAAAAAATATCTAAGATGCCCTTGAAACAATTGTTAATATTTTATTTATGTTTTCATGTCATATTAGTTGTTGATTAGCAGGGAACAACAATCATTAGATTGACCGGCATCATCAATTGCACAGTCACGTAAGCTCCAAATTTTTTTTTGAAAATCTTAACAGCATGCTCAAAGCTGTTATGAATTTATTACCAAATCGGTTATTTAATTTCCTGACGGCAACCTATTTTCGAGGTGAGTCCTGCTAATCATCACCTTTTTTTGTTAACCTGCATTAAAAACATAAACATTTAAAGGTCAGTTGAATTATTGTTTCTGAAAATAATTAATTCAACGTGAAATTTTCATTTTTAATCAATATATAGCTCCTGATAGTCATTACTGCCACATTTCGATAACATACATTTTATGACAATCATTTTCAGCTACTGCATTAAACAAAAACGGATTCAGCGGTATGCATAGTCAAGCATCCAATGTTCAATTTGAAAAGATCAAGGTACAGGTGTTACCTGCATTGTCAGATAACTACATGTACTTGGTAATTATTAATTATTCATAATAATATATTTCAATATATTTAATTCAATTATTTATAGATCATTGATAGCAACACCAATCAAGCTGCTGTCGTTGATCCAGTTGCTCCGGATGTTGTGCTCAAAGCTGTTGAAGAAAATAAAGTTAATTTGAGTAAAGTATTGGTTACTCATCATCATTGGTATGTCATTTGAAAATATTTCTTATATCTTCAAATATTCTAAAAATTACATAAATATTTCTAGGGATCATGCCGGTGGTAACTTGGGTCTTATAAAAAACAGCAAGAATCCTCTACAAGTATTTGGTGGTGATGATCGCATAGATGGCTTAACAAATAAGGTGAAGCATGGTGACAAATTTACAATTGGCGATGTGAATGTTGAATGTCTTGCTACACCATGCCATACAACTGGGCATATTTGTTACTATCTAACAGCTCCAGGACAGACACCTGTGGTTTTCACAGGAGACACTTTATTCATTGCAGGCTGTGGTCGTTTTTTTGAAGGCACAGCTGAACAAATGTATGTGGCTCTTATTGAGAAACTTGGTAGACTCCCAGATCACACTCAGGTGTTCTGTGGACATGAATATACTTTACAGAATTTGAAGTTTGCTGAACATGTAGAAAAAGATAATTCGCATGTTAAAGAAAAAATGGCTTGGGCCGTTGCTCAACGTAATTCGAAAATGCCTACTGTTCCATCTTCTATTTCTGAAGAGAAGAAAATCAATCCTTTTATGCGCGTGCATTTGCCATCTGTACAGAAACATGCTGCTACTACTGAACCTTTGGATACCATGAGGGTTATACGTAAGGAGAAGGATAATTTCAAAGCTTAGAGAAGGGAAAAGACAAAATTGTTATCTGAGAAGTGAAGTGCTGGATTTACTATACACTTTTCTATATTGTTATTATGTATATGTAACAACCATTATATACATTTTATTTTTTATATTTTGAAATAAAATTTTTGGCTTTGGGTATTTGTTTTGTTTCATTGATTTGCTTTAAAATATTTCCTTAATACCTGATATGAAAATTGAAATCTTAATTAATTGATTAAGGGTTGGTTTAAATGTTGGTACACATTTAAACTCCGTTTGACCATTGAAAAATTGACTTAAATTCAGTGATATTTTAAACTGCGTTTAAACGTAGATCAAAATTTACCGAAACAAGTCTAAAGGCCAGTTACAACAAAACTGTGAACTATAGTAACAAAATATAACAAAAAGGTTTTAAATTATAGTTTAAAGTTAAACTATGTCCATAAAACTGGGCTCTAATTGTGTTTCAATATGTTTAACCAAAACAGCTAATAGAAGGCAATATATTTATTGTTCAGTTGCACTTAGATTAAGTTTTTTTAGAGTTCAATTTTGGCTTTACTAATTTACAATAATCTAAAATCACCTTTTTCATTAAGTTAAATCTAATCTGCGAATGAAATTTAACTTGTATTAAAAAATTCATTTTAAAACTGCAAACAAACTCGATTTTTATTTTAATATTCAATAGAATTAAAACTAGAAAGAAACATTTTATAATTCAAATCATAATTACCCAAGTATGCAAATACAATTTTTGTTTTTAATTAATGTCTTAACAAAGGTAATTTTATGTTGAATTTTTATTCCTAAATAAATTATTTATGAACAAACTTTCATATAAGCACATTACTCATTTCTCAAAACAAATGCACTATAAAATAAGCAGCCTACGAAATTAATTTAGTTAATAATTGTACATGTCCAACTATCAGTCGCGATTTCACAATCGATAATCTCCACAAGAGCTACAAGCAAATCTGCACTTTATACAAGATACCGTAAGAGTTATGCCAAATAGGGGTTGATAATCCTTGGGGGTTGTTGGTGCCAGGCCTTCTGAATTCTATTGGCTCTTGCAAAGCAACTCTGTGCCAACTGTAACCAATAGAATTCAGCCCTTCTTCAGCAAACTGCAAGAAGTAAAATTGGGAATCAAAAGCTAAATTATATTTTCAATCAGTCTTTTCTGTACTTGCATTGTAGGCACAAGAATAAAAATCTAGTGACAAATAAATATTGTGAACTGAATTTATAATAAATTTCAACATCATCCCTTGTGAAATTTGACTGCAATGTCGGAATCTGGATATAATGCACCTGCACGTGTAACATCGGTTAGTTTTAATAAATCTTTATATTTAGTTACTGGGATCTTAGAAAAGAAGTTCATTGAAAATTACATAAACATTTTATTTATATACAGGCTGGAGATTTTCCTCCCAATTATAGTTCCGAATTACAGGGATACGGTGGAATTTGGGATCCTCATCATTGTCTTAGTGGTCAAAATGGTACTACAATTGGAACTTATCCTGAATTATTAACATTTAATCCGGATATAGGTAAAATTGTTTATTATTAAGTTAAAATCGTTATAATAGAAGTTAAAACTAAAAACTAATTTTTTATTCATTCCAAAATTGTAAAATCAAATTCTTGTTTTAATTAAAGTGTGGCCAAGACAACAATGTGGTGGAATGGTAACAAATCATCATCGAATGTCTCGAAGTGCAGGATCCAGTGTTAGTGGAAGTCACACGAAGAAAACCCGCCGTCGAGTTGCCACCATCGCCCAACGTCGTGCCGCCAACATCAGAGAACGTCGTCGTATGTTTAATCTAAATGAAGCTTTTGATAAACTTCGCAGGAAAGTACCTACTTTTGCTTATGAAAAACGTCTTTCTCGTATTGAAACACTTCGTTTAGCTATTACTTATATTGGATTCATGACTGAACTTCTTCATGGGCATAGTCCTGATAAAACTGCTGATAGCTATCATCAAAGAGATTATATGCCATATCACGCTATTATCAATTAAATTATAATTTATATTTATATTAATGTATCCTAAATATTATTTATAGCCAAAGAATGTTTTAATTTAGTTGTTTAGTTATTAGTTATATGAAAATTTATGATTGTATTGTATTAAATTATAAAAGTCTTCCATTAGCATATAAGTAACATGCACTTCTAAATTCAATAAAATATATGTAATTATATATATTAAAATATTGTGTATTAATACTAATTTGGAAAATCTTTTAATTCAGTTACCCTGCATCTTCCTGAATGTTGCATAATTTGCAGTCTTTTTGCTATAAATTAATATTTTTTAGAGTCAACAGTAATTTTGCCTACTGAAATTAATTTCTTCTCAAGATATTATTAATTGTAATACTAATAGTTACCAAAATTATATTCAAATGTTAAATTCACATACAATTTACTTTCAGTTTTCGCACCCTATTAAGCAAATACCTAGTTTTGAAAGCAAGTCAATTACTACTAAAATAGAAAAATCCTAATTCCAAAACATAAAACTGGCGCCTATTAGAATTAAATTATAAATCCCCTATCATTTATCCACACCTAGAGGAACCCACACACAAAAGTAATTCGTCTCGCCTTGTCCATCATACCCATTGAAGCAGAGATTGTCCCTGAAATTACTGCAGCGTTTATCCCAATGTCACCCCTAATAAGTCCAATATTTCAAAATATATGAAGAGGGTTTCGTTGTTTTGGCCAAGGGGTGAGATTTAATAAAACACTTGCATGCAATATTGTTGCAAGTTATACCACAGTAAGAATGACAACAGTCAACGAAACAAAACAGCTTGCAATGATTCAATATTAAGTAAATGCGATTAAATTAGTGAAAGCATGTAATTTCCTGTGGAATATGCTTCTGAAGCGTTGCCAATAAGATAGGCATAACGTTAGGGGATGCACGTGCACATTGTTATCAAATATATAAAGTAACTTAATCAAGTACATAATTGAGAATGAAATGTTTCAATTGATTTAATTTTACAAATTTAGCAAATACATATTATAATTTATAAATTTACTTACTGGGAAATTGTAACATTTTATTGGTAATAATATGTTGTATAATTAATTTATTAAACCCCCTGGAGGTTTGATTAAATTTAAACCAGGTATTTTATTTGTAAGTTGCTTGAGTCCATCGAAATTATTACCTAAAGGAACCTCTAATCTTGAGATACCTTCAAACGTTAATTTTGGTTCGTTCAATAGTAGTTGTTTTGCGATAGCAGTCATATTAAACATATTCATATTTTTTATGGCATCACTAAATGCTTTACTCATGCTTTCGTTAATTTGTTTACCCAGACTGTCTAAATTTAATGGCAAATTCGTATTTGAAGTGCCTGCGTTGTTATCGTTTTGGATTTTTACATCTGATAAGTCATCGGAGTTACTAGCATTATCAGAGTATGGAAATGACGAAATAATCTCTTGAAAAGAAAAGATAATTTAATTAGTGCTTATATAAAATTTATTACATTCATTTGTTTGTTAACACTAATAATGAAAAGAATAAATAAATATAATTTTAATTCTCTTACGTGGTAATAAAATTAATAATATTGTAGTCTTCATGTTTTGTTGTTTAATTATAAAATTTGTATAACTTCTAGAAGATTTCAATTAATATGTTGTAACTTCTAATGAGTTTGTAAAGATATTTTGAAATAAAGATGTTTTAAAGAAAAACATTGCTTATAAACTGCAATTTGAAAGATTTTTAAAAGTAAAAGAATTACCTTTGCATGATTTGTTTATTTTATCGCAAATTGCAGTAATTTGCATATTGGGTCGTTATTTTCATATCATATTATTACATAAAAGTATCATTTAAATAGTAATTTATTGTTATTTGTTTTATTTAATCAACCAAACTCTGATAATAATAAAAACATTAAGGTTTTTAAACAATTTATTTGATTTGTTTACAAAATGTATATGTTTTTCACTTCTATTAGTCTGTAGAACATAAAATTATAATACTAATACATTGATGGAAATAATCCTGAAAATATCATACTACCCTTGATAGATTTTCATTTTACATGTCTATGACACCCTTAGAATATATATTTTTAAATAATGAACTCATAATTTTTCAACATCAAAAACTGTGTCAATTTTAAGTTTCATAGTAGCAATTTTATTGTGGTATGTACAAATTCATTTTTACATACAATTTCATGAGAATACAAATTTCATTCGTTATCAATTATCACCTTAAATTAAATATTATAATTGTACCTAAATAAATTATTGAAAACAAATCAGACCCTAAAATTACAATTATTTCATTTTTTCATATTATATTCACTCATTTCTACTGCATATTTTTCCTTTGATCGTTCATACATATCTACATAAACTTGTTTTTCAATAGTACCAAGTGTTTTCCACTTAAGTGCAAGCTGTCTTGTTAACTCTTGTTTATTAGGTTCTACTTGTCCAGGTTTCAATTCAGCCTGTAATTGTTCCATCAAAGGTTGTCTCTGTTCTTGGCAAAACTGAAAGAATGGATTTGATGGTCGCTTTGGTGCTCTTGGATCCTTTTCAGATTTAGGTGTTTTTCTTTTTGGAGGCTTTTTGGCTTTAGGTACTGCAGAAGCAGATGATTCAGCTGCTACAGTTTTCTTTTTACTATTTGACGTGGAGGGTTTCCTTTCTTTGTCTTCTTTCTCATGTTTTATTTTAGAATGCAAAACTGTTGCCATATCACTAATTGTAGTAGGTATTTCAGTCCAGTCCTCTCCATGTCTTTGTTTTAATCTTTGCTTTAAATATGCAACTTGATCCAATCTTCGTTTAGTAATTTTCTTGACTTCATCGATTCTACAAAGTTTAATGTTATTGTGTTTTACAATTTAGATATTGTATTGATACATACCTATAAACTAATTTCTCATTATTTTTCTGTATGCTTTCACATTCTTCTAAGAGAAGTTTATATTTTTTGTAGTAAATTAAATCTTCATATGGTCGGCCTATAATAATTACATCATTTTCTGAGTCATCGGACATCATCTTGAGGGCTGTTTAGTTGACTATTTGTTTTAAATTCTTTGTAAAATTGATTGAATCAAGAAGAGTATGCATACATTAATATATTCACTTAATTCTAGTTAATGTATTTAGTTTATTTTCATGTATTTTCACTTCTTTCAATTAAAGTTTGGTTTACATTACAAGGATTGCTGGATTAGTTGGTTATGCTTGCTTGAATTTAATAAAATAAGTTTAAAAACAACAAAATATATTAATGCATTACTTAAATATTATAAATAAAGAATAAATATTCAGTTTGTTAATAAATCATGAGTAAAAAAAGTCTAATTGGATAAAATTTAAACTTAAAATTCGGAAGTATAGAAAGTTGTCTACGTTAATGTCCATAAATTGGAATAATTGCAGAATTGGTATCAGTTGAAAAGATAATGAAATAAATTGTAAATGTCCACAAAACATTTTGAAATTTGATGCCTTATAGTTTTATATTGGAATGATGCATTGTATTATCATCTAACATAATCAATATGCAAACATTACATTAATTTACTTATTTAACTTCTATTACAGAATTTTAATAATGGAAGGAAGAAAATACATTGAAGCTTGTCGTTATGAAGAAAACGATTTGGTCTTTTTGAACGATTTTCAAAAAATTTTGATCGCTACTGGCTGGCAATTCCTTCGGGATAACTTAGTTTCTTGCAGCCGCACTCTTATGCATTTGTAAGATCTTGCAGAGACTTTAATAATAGAGCATTTCCATTTTTCCCGTACCATTACTCTTTTCACTAGAGTTTGTAATTTGTACCCTCAGCATCTAGACCTAATTCCAGAACCTTATAAAACTAATCCACATTGGGTACTTCATCTGGGAAACTGCATTATGTGGGAGGTTTATGCCATAATGGAAAATCCAAACAAATTTCTCGATTTCGAACGGAGCGCTCATGAATTTGTAGAGAAATACCAACTGGATGCATGCATTCCTGCAGATGTTATGAATGTAATTTTATTAATATTTTATTATGAAACTATGTTTAAGTGACAAATTATTTTAAGATTTACGAGCATGTTTCTGGGGTATGCTTATTACTCATTTAGTAGGCATTGAGTATCTTCAGGAAACTCTTGCAGCATGGGATATTTATATTATTATTCTCACTTCGGCAATTAAGGAGAGAATTGAAAGATTACGATCACAATAAAATTAATTAAAATGGCATTGGAGATATTGATTATAGTACAAATTATTGTAAACATATAAGAAAGCTTCAGTTAGTCTCAAAATTTGTAAATTATGCTACTAGAAAATAAATACAGAAAGTATTAAAACCCAATTGTTTATTTTATTTTTAGTATTTCATATTTAAATACAATTAAATCAAGGAAATATATTTGCGCATTGTGTTTAATATTTTTGTTATTCATTCCAATTTCTCTTCCTGCATTTTTGACACATCAAAAATAAATTACAATTTGTTTTCTTTGAATGTAAATGTTTGTTTGCTATGTTTTTTATTTCATAACGATAAGCAAAGTGTAAAATTTAATAAAAACTTTTTGCCATCGATTTGTCAAGCGTCGCTTTTCAAACGTGCCTACGGATAAAATTAATTGGTGTTCGAATTTCAAATTGCATGTATAACATTCCACCTGACATTTTCCACGAAGTTAAAACATTTATATTAGTTACCACACAAACATGAAATTTAATCAAATTTCCTATACAGTACTGGGCCCCAGGCAGTCATTTTAAAAGATTTTTTTTTTCCAATTCACTAGTGGTTGTATTTTCTATCTTGATATAAAATATTAGGCCTGTAATAAAACCCGACTTGTCACTAGCTTATTATTTTTTGCGACATTATTCGTAGCAAAAAATGTTGAAAAAACGTCTGAACAGGGGAAGTGCATGTCACGTGCAGACGCATACGTCGCCGATTGTGGGCGGGTGACGGCGGACGCGGCGGCGGTGAAGCGTACAGGTGTTACAGGCACCGTTATAAATACGTTTAATTCCGCGTCAAATTTGATACTTTTGCCTAGTTATATGGGTACGCGGTGGTGAAGGTATACAGATTGTTGTCAATTTGTCAAGTTTTTTTTTTATGTCTAGAAGAAATCGCAATTTCGTAGAAATTTGATATATGAAAATCAAATTTCAACAAACAGGCACAAATTCCAAAGTATGTATGATTTGGAAATATTTTGATATAAAGAAGAAATCTTTTTAGTGGAAACATGATGTACAATCAATGGCTTGCTGAATTTTTTGCCTTCGACGTTAATAAATTGTGCAATTTTAACGTCAGTGCTTGTACCTGCTTGAACTGGAAGTTTGTATCACTGCAACATATTTTGATATGTCACGGTGTTGGTTTCGCGCCGAGTTCAATGGTGTGGTAAATTCGTTCGTTGCGAATCGCTGATTGTAGTTGTAATAATGTACTTTGCGGGTTACAACCATTATTGTAATATGTTTATTAATAAAACTGATTTTTGTTATTTCAAATTTAAAGTAATAAAGTAATAAAGCGAGCATGCAAATTTCGCTAGCGCTTTATTTTGTTTCAATTTACTAATTGTTAATTCTAATTTATTATATTCACTATTTCTGTAAGTCTATTTGGCTTTTGTTTTGATTTTCAATGCAATGTAAACAAAGCATTCATTTTACAATCATTGCTTCTAAATTGGCACCCCAGCAAATGTTTAAATTCTAACACAAAGCAAATTTTATTCTGTAGATTTTCATCAGTTTATATTTCAAATTTATGGAATTTTATGAAGTCGTTTAGGAAATATCACACAAGACAAATTTTTTTTAAATTTTTTTTTAACTACTTTAAAGTATAAGGAAAATCTTTCAATTTAAATAAAAATCATTATATGTCTATTAAAAATTTAGTAAAAATAACAATGAATTGAATTGTAAATTCATCAAATTACGAAATTCTATTCAGATATCAAATATTTTTCTGGTGTCTTTAAATTAGCCTATGTTCCAAATTCACGACGCCGACGACACGCGTGCTCCCGTACGACACGCGTGCCCCCGTACGACACGCGTGCCCCCGGCCGACAGACGTGCCCCGGACGACACGCGTGCCCCCGGACGACACGCGGGCCCCCGGCCGACAGACGTGCCCCCGGACGACACGCGTGCCCCCGTAAGACACGCGTGCCCCCGTAAGACACGCGTGCCCCCGTAAGACACGCGTGCCCCCGTACGACACGCGGGTCTCGGCCGACACGCGTGCCCCCGGACGACACGCGTGTCCCCGGACGACACGCGTGCCCCGGACGACACGCGTGCCCCGGACGACACGCGTGCCCCGGACGACACGCGTGCCCCCGGACGACACGCGGGCCTACGGGCGACACGCGGGCCCCCTCACGTCGACGTCTACGCGGACGACGCCGGCGTGCGACAACACATCCACACTTGCGACGGACCGGCCACATGCTTGCCCTAAGTCCGCGCACCCATTCAACCCATGCTGCGGCTGGCG
>JASKGN010027068.1:0-18409 GCA_030556245.1 Falagria sp. GC000072 | reverse complement strand
TAGACTTGGCACATGGTAGTGCCAGCCGCAACATGGGATGGATGAGTGCACGGGCTTAGGGCATGCATGTAGCCGGTCCGTGCAAGCGTGGATGAGTAGTTGCGGCGGCCGCGTGCGTCGGGGTCGGCCGTCCGCTAGTCGACGCCGCCCGCGTGTGGACGTCGCCCGCGTGTGGACGTCGCGCGCGTGTGGACGTCGCGCGCGTGTGGACGTCGCACGCGTGTGGACGTCGCGCGCGTGTGGACGTCGCACGCGTGTGGACGTCGCCCGCGTGTGGACGTCGCACGCGTATGGACGTCGCCCGCGTGCCGGCGTCGTCCTACGTTCGTTATTTATTATAATTAGATCACATTTTTTATTTATTGATTTTTAAGATGATTGATTTTAAATTGCAACCAAAAATAAATTAATGTAATATATAAAAAGTCTTGATTTAGTTGACAAACTATCACTGTTATATACCCACAACAGTGTAGTAGTAGGTGAAATGGTTATTAGTCCATCTTATACAATTCCACAAATTGCTTGTTCTTTGTTTGTTTCGGCTGTTCCTTAGAGACTTGTTATCTATCGTTCGCAAGCACTTGCGCCAGGCAAGCTCAGTATACAGAAGAACAAGAAGAGCGTAGCATGTTTTGTAAACAAACAACAAAATTATTCCAAATTGTGTTATTTAAAGATTATTAATTTAGTTATTTTGCATCAAGAAGTGAGCAGTGTTGATTTTTATTTGCAGTGTAGTATGGTTTGATAACCAGCAAGCAGTAGTAAGCAGGAACCGTGAGTAAATCCAAATTAGTATAATGAATACAAGATTTAACTAGTCAATTTATTGTTAACCTCATGCAATTTGTAATTTCATTTACTCTTTCTATATCTTACATATTATCACACTTTCTTCAAATTTCGTTTATTGATAAAAGTAGTACTTGAGTTTAAGCTATAACGATTTTAATAGCAAATAAAACCAAGCTAAAAATTGGTACATGTAATCCGGAATAAAATTGAGGATATAAAGAAATTATATACAACCAAAACGACATTCAGGAACCACGAGGAAATGGAAATGCACTATTTACGTAGAATGACGCATTCCTGAATTTTCCGTTTAGTTGTTTGAGATAGAGTTCACTCCTTGTTGAGCATCTGGCTGTGTTGCCTAAACGAACTTTATTCAAAAATGAAGCAGCCTGTTGTTGAATTTCCCTCGGCGATGTTCTAATTTTAGTAGGGACTGGGATAGACGGTTGCATTCATCGGCGATTAGTATGAGATGGGCAACACACCTGGAAAACCCCAATCTCGAGAGAAGAATAAAAAGTATCTACTATTAAAAGGGACAGGTAAGTTTCAATTGTTCATTTGTAGCATTGGCATTGCATAATCTAAAGTTACTTACATCCGTCCCGGAAACTCAACATATCATTCACGTCTATAAGTCCATATTATTAGAACTTTTAACATGCGCATGTTTTCTATGCTTAGCTATAACCCGTACTAGTTATTTCTGTCGTTTTCTATTGCGGTTTTTATTAGGCCAGGGAATTTTCAGTTTTAAGCATTCAAACATTCACTTCATTATTCAAAAATTATTTATTTCTAAATTTTAAAATTCTTTTTTAGAACGACCAGATCCACCAGGTAAACCATATCTGGTTGCAGTTGAAGATGGAACACCCGATGTACTGACAATTCGATGGGAACCCCCTTTGAAAAATGGGGGTACTCAATTAACTGGATATTTAGTAGAACATAGACGTACAGGATCTCCACATTGGGTGAAAGCAGCTCCTTTAAAGGTACACACAACAGAATTAACTTTGAGTGGCCTTGAACCAGGATGGAGATATCAATTTCGAGTGTTTGCCGAAAACTTAGTGGGTCTTTCAGACTCGAGTGAATTATCCGAACCCTTAACAGTTACTCATCAAAGAAATGCAATCGTCGCACCGAAATTCACCAAAGAAATTCAAGATACTGTCGCTTTGGAAAACAACAAAGTTGAATTCGTCGTCCATTTTATGGGACAACCAGCCCCAAAATTATGCTGGTTCAAAGATGGTTTTGAAATTTTTAGTAGTAGAAGAACCAGGATTTTAACTGAAAACGACCGTAGTGTTTTAACAATCCATCAAAGTGCAATTTCCGATGAAGGAGAAATCAAATGCACAGCGACAAACAAAGCAGGGCATGTTTCGACCAAAGCCAGATTGGTTTTAGAAGCATTACCAAGTATTCGATTACCTAGGAATTACGAAGACGGCTTGTTATTTGAAATCGGCGAATTGATACGACTAAAAGTTTCTGTTGCTGGGTTACCACGACCTTTAATATTCTGGTCCCACAATGGCGAAGCAATTAACGAATGCGAACGATACGAAATCGAAAACGATGGGAATTCATCGACTTTACGAATTGGCGAAGCAACACGGTCTGATCGCGGAGAATATCAAATTAGAGCTGTAAACAAATTGGGAACTGATGTAGCGTCATTTTTAGTGACGGTTACTGATAAACCTTCACCTCCAGGGAAAGCTAAAGTTGTTATGTCATTAGGAAGATCTGTTACGTTATCTTGGATCACACCTAATGACGATGGAGGTTGTAAAATTGGAAATTACATTGTAGAATATTATCGACTAGGATGGAATGTTTGGTTGAAAGCAGCTACTACCAAACAACTAAGTACGATTTTAGGTGATTTGATTGAAGGAAGCGAGTATAAGTTCAGAGTAAAAGCTGAAAGTCCTTTTGGAGTTAGTGAACCCAGTGAGGAAACTGAATTGGTGTTTATTCCTGATCCTAAACGTGGATTGTTAGAACCTGGAAGAGGACGAAGTCAACCTAAAGATATCATTGATGAATTGGTACCTGTTGCTGCTAAAAGGAAGAAACCTAGATCACAATCTTCTTCTCGAGGGGAAGAAGATGATTATAATATTGGATCACCTCCAAGACCTACTAGAAGTAGATTGACTAGTCCAACAAAAACTCCTGATTTTTCACCTCTTCCTGAAAGAAAAGCAAATACTTTAAATAGGGATATTTTTGATAGGGAATCTATGCTTAAGGATTTAAGTTATGGTAGTCCTGATATTAAAATTAAACGTAGTGAATTAACTCCTGAAGTTAAGGTCGAAACAAAAGATAAAGAACAACCGATTTCTGTACGAAAGGAAATTACGATTTCTCCTGTTGAAAATGTTATTAAATCAAGCAGTTCTAGTCCAGTACCAAGATATCATTTAAAAGATCGTTCACCTAGTCCTAGTCGATATGTACAAAAAGGTGATACTCATAAATTTGTTAAGGACAAATCACCAAACTCTAGAAAAGTTCTGTCAAGAGATAACAGTGAAAATTTAGGTGGAAGCACAGAATTTATGATGGTTTTATATCCAGAAGAAGGAAAAGGTAAAAACAGTATATTTCTATTTCCAATTTTAATTCAAACAATAATTATTTTTAGAACATGATGGAACATCAATGCCAACATTTGAAGATGATGGAATGAACTCAGTACCACCACCATTATCTTTATCTGCTCCAGAATTAGGTGCTGAACCACTACAACTTTTCGATCCAATAAAATATTCAGCAAGTTCAACAGAATTACTTCATGAACGTGCAATGGTTCGATTTTATCAAGAAGCCCTTGCAGAAGAAGAAGCTATCCAAAGAAAACTAGAAAAACAAGGAGATTCATTACAAACTAACTTAATACCCAAAATACAAATTAATAATCCTGACGAACAAGATATCACACATTTAGAAAGAAAACACTCATTACGAAGACGCTTATCAGCTGGTGGTACAATCCCACAAAACATTTTGAACACTCAAAAACGACACAGTTTAAGACGATCAGGAGAATTCAGTGACTTTTTTGGTAGTAGTCATGGTAAAACTACATTGACAGCTGAAGAACGCAGAGAACACATGAAATCTCGCCAACGATCAGAGTCTGAAGAAAGAGAAGAATTGGAATTTGAGAAGATCCGAGCGAAAATGTCTGATAATATAAAGCAACCCAAAAAGAAAATCAGTGTAGTACAAGAAGATGTTTGGGAGGAAGAAGATTATATTGCCAGTGCTTCCGAAGAAGAATTATCTGATAATGAAAGTATTCGGTTTGAACGTGAACCTAGAATTCGTGAAATCACTCCAGAAGAAGAAGATGAAACTTACCATCCCCAAATGAATATCAAAACTAAATTCGACGCACCTTTCGAGATTTTAACTAAGCCTGCTAAATTACCAGAACCTAATTTTGTACCAAAACCGATTCTAAAAAGAAAAGAAAATGGAGAAATGAGTCCTCCCACTTCTGGTTCCGAAATGGATACACCTAGATCACGTTCGAATTCTTTAATTGATGAATATTTAGAAATACAGAAACCCGAAAACAAAAGAGATGATGAAACTCCTTCCTCTTCAGCCATTGCTGGTGCTGGTTTTACTGCTGCTGGAATTCTCATTTCACAACCAATTTTACAAAAGAAAGAAGCAGAAGAGTCTAAGAGTGTTATCGAACATTATGGGGAAATTGTCCAAAGTCATGCTCAAAGAACTTTGAGGATTGATGATAATCCTGTGAGAATGGCACTGAAGAAAGCTGCACAAATGCAAGCAAAAATGCATTATAGTGATGAAGAACAAGAAGAAGAAACTCCAGTTCAAGCTCCTAAACAAGTTATGGATCCTCCATTAATTGTTTCAGATAAATCTGATAACAAATCAAAATTGAAACAGCAATTGTTTGAAGCATCAAAAAATTCTGCTGTTAAATCACGAGATGATATTTATCCTAAATTAACACCAATTAAAAATAAAAATGAAGAACCATCATCAGTGGTTAATAAATTAGAAATTATTCAAAAACAAAAAGAAGAAAGAGAAAAGCAAAAGCAGAAAGAACAAGAAAAACCAAACCTTGCAGAAACAAATGAAAGAGGCAGAGAACAAACGAGATTTAGTAAAAGACGTGATGCTCAATCGAAATCTCCACATCGTAGTGATTCTAAACCAGTACTCAGACCAAAATCACCATCAATTGAAAAACCAACAAGATCCACATCCAAAACTAGAAGTTCTAGTAAGACAGCAACAAGATCTGAACAAATATCTAAATCAACTTCTCAAAGTCGATCAACATCACAAACTCGAACAACATCCAGATCGAATTCCTCTGCACGTCCACCTTCAAGATCTACTTCATCAATGCGTCCTCAAAGTCGTTCAACATCTAAATCTAGACCAGACAGAAAATCCAAATCACCATCGCCAACTCCAATGTTTTTACGCAAACCAAAGATGTGTGAGATTATGACACAAACTTCAACTACAGTTGAACCAACAATCATCAGTTCTAGAACTTTAATACCAAGCGATGAAAAATTGAAAGCTATTGCACAAGTGAAAGTGCGAAATACAATGGATTACATTACTGATTTAGCAATGTTTGCTGTAGTGTTTTGGGTATTTTTATTCAGCAACGAACTGCTGGCAATTCCATTTTTATTAATTGCTGTGTTTCGGCAATTGCAAGATGAGCTTGGACGATGGGTACCTAAATGGATTAAGAAACGTTGGAACAAAGGCAAAAAGGAAGATTAAACAATTAAATCATTACATTTGTTATAAGCATAAGGTGTATTACATATTTATATATTTAAGAGTTGAATGTTTATAATAACAATTTTCATTGAAACACAAGAAATAGTTGAACTTATTTACATGCATAATAGACTAAATAATTGAAATATTAATTTAAATGGTTTGAAACGACTGATGGAATATTTTTTTTGTTAAACAAAAAACGATCGAGTTAAACGTGTAACAGGATACACTGGATACCTATTACTATTATGGGCTATTATCTAGTTATATACATAATTATTATTAAATCATAAACTTTTAATTAATATTTCATTATTATTTCTTTCATTATTATAAGTTTAAAATAATTTAAATAAATTTTCATTTGTTTTCATTTATCATACTTTGCTGACCTTTCCATTATCATTACACAAATCAAGCACTTAAATTATAAATCATTTCATTAACTGATAATTTTAATTAATTACATAAATAAATCTACATTACATCATATTCTATCTATCTATCTATATATATTATGTATAAAGTATCTTATTTACAATTGCAATTTAATTCTACCTTTAATAACATTAATTAGATTTGAATATATTAATAGCATTATTACAAACATGATATGATTATGGTGAATAAAGTTATAAATAAGGCATGAAATGATGCTTTCGATGTTTAATACAACCAACCATTCTTCATTCTTTTTTTTATATAATTATATCTATGATTGTTAATATATTCATTCTTATTTAAATATCCTAATCCCAAAAATTATTATTTGTCCTTATCTTTAATTATATTTCTTAAACAATAATAAATTGTTCAATTCTTAGACAATAATTATGCATTTTTTTATATTACTTAAGAGACATTGACAATATTAATATTAACAGCATTTATAAATACATAAATATCAATTTGAATACCCCATTGTTATTTTTGATTTTGATTACAACAAAAAACAATTGAAGTAACCATTAATAATCATACAGTACTTTAATAATTTTCTGTAATTATTTTAAAATTATATACCATTTGTAATTTTTGTGCAGAGTTTCATTATACTTATGGTCAAGGTCATGATTATTCTTAATCAATGACACTGAATAATAAAATTGAATAAAGTTAATATATTATTGACATTAATTCATTATGAGCAACATTTAAAATGAGTTTGCTATGATATGTTTGATAATTTTAAAGTAAAAATATTCTTGAATTAAAAGTCCCTGAAGAGTGTATTACTTGGTAAAATTTCAAAACTTTTGTAGATGAATTTAAAATGTTTCATTTCACTCACTCTTCTGAATTATCTCTTTATTTGTTTTAATTGAGTTTTCCATTTCATTACATTTACAAACATACAAATTGCCATTTGTTTCTATTTTAGAATCAATATTATTATTTACCCAACCTCATATTTCTTTTCACTTTTTGTTCTTTCAGACTATTGCAAAAGGCCACACTACCATCTAACTTTTCTTGGTCCCACCCCATATAAAACCAATTCAATCATTAAATCCTTCATTTCCCAAAAGTATTAACTTTATAAATTATGTGATTAATATACTAATTTGTTAATATCTACGATTATATATAATTTATTTTTATATCTAATAATATTTATTAAGTTTAAATTTTGACTGGATGGATATTATCTGATTTATAATAATAAAATACATATTATGATAAATTAATGAATATCTTT
Organism: Falagria sp. GC000072; assembly: GCA_030556245.1. Taxonomy (NCBI): domain Eukaryota; kingdom Metazoa; phylum Arthropoda; class Insecta; order Coleoptera; family Staphylinidae; genus Falagria; species Falagria sp. GC000072. The sequence continues at coordinate 11,091 of JASKGN010027068.1, read as the reverse complement.
AATAAACCCTAATAAATCTATACCTACTTAAATAATTAATATTTACTTTCTAAACTTTCTTCTAGTCTTAAAACTCTATTCTTTATCATCCTCATCAACTAAACAAATCTTTGCCTGTCTCAAGAAGCGTTTGTGATGTGAGTCTTTCAATTTCATTTAAAAGTACTTGAGTGTCATTATCAATTTCTGATTCTGGTGGACTAATATTTAATGAATTATGAACACTATCCCATTCTAATGAATTCGCAGAAGAAATGCGTGACCATGACTCACTATTTCCTGCCTGAGCATTATTCCTTGTACTAGAATCACTAAAATTGTCGTCTTCTAATGCCGTCCAGGTACTTGCTGATGATTCATGTACAATTGATATTGGAAGCATTTCATGCTCCCATTCCAAATCTACAGAACTTGCTGGGGTAGATACTCTGGTTTTTGCTAAAAGTGCTCTTGCATCCAAAGATTGAAGAGGGATATCATTACTGTTATATGAACTAAAAGATAAACAATAAGGAGTAATAGTAAATTGTTTATATAGTATTTATATTTAAATTACCTAGTAGTAGGTAATTGTTGAGATTCACAAAGTCTATTGTAATGGGCAAGTTGAGGGTTCATTATTTCATCAACCAATTCCAAAACAGGATTCTAAAGAAAATAATGAAATTAGAAGAAAGAAAATCTGAAGTCTGAATTTACTTATTTTTATTTACCTGAATGCCCTTATGAGGCTTTCTTTTGAAAAAGAATCTGTCAAGGAAACCCCTAATTTTCCAATTTAACAAGAAGGACATTTAATAAAACATTAGTAAAATTCTTTAAAAAAAATAAGCATGTACTTACTTGGACTTTTTATAATTAAAAGAATTCTAAAACATAAACAAAGACACATAAATTAGCAATATAAGATATAAAGTTTCTTACCTCTTCAATGAGATAATCAAAATCAACAGAATTACTATTTCGGCAAGACGAAGTGGGTAAACATCGCCCAAAACAATTTCCCATGATCTTAGCAGTCCCTTTGGGACTGCAAATGCTTCAAACTCCATGTGGTCCTGAATATAAACATCGAAATTGTTGGAAGTTGCAGAGATGAAAAAAGGTTTTTCTGCACTGTTATTGACGTGTGCGGTGGTGTTAATTGATATGTATGTATTGCATTGGCGTATGAATTAATTAAATATAGAAAATACACTGTTAGTAGCAAATGTATGTATTCAATGTCCATTGACAGTCAGCTGTGAGTTGGGGGCGGTTTTGCCTTGGGGTGGTTAGTCACAGAAACACAAGAATAGTTTGCTAGGCATGGATAATTTGAAGCTCAATATTTCTAGGCACAGAAAGGGGAACATTTTATTTTTATATTATATGGCATACTTTTTCATTAAAAAAGTATACCATTATTGATTTTAATAATATGAATATAATTATCTTAATTAAACACCACTTATGGGGATTTAATCTTTGCTCATACAAATAATTTAGACAGAGTATAAGAGTAAATATTTTTATTTAGAATCTTTTAAAACCATACTGATCTTAACTAACTTAATTCAGATAATAAATGTTTACATACTCATTATTTTTACATATATAAAATATAATTACAAATAATATATAATATGACTTAAGTCTCAGCAACAGCAGACTTGAGATTATTTAAAATAGGATCAATTTGTTGTTCTAAAGCTAAGATATATCCAGTATTGCAAGTATCACTTGCAATAAAGCTTACAATTAAAGGTAATTTATTCATTTGAATAACTTGATATTGAGAATATGTACAGATGAGAGTCTTTGTTTTGCCTAATCCTAATTTTCCTCCTTGATCAATAGCGAGACCAAAGGTTGATAAAAAGCTTGGACGCATTGCAACTTCTGGAGACTTGTCTGTATCAACTGTAACCACAGGAACTCCATCTCTATCAGATACAATAATTGAATAAAGTCCAGGCACTTTTGTTATTATTTGTTGGATTTGTTTCTTAATATCATCTCCCATCTAAAATATATTTTGTTATTTGTGTGTAAACAAATGAAAAGGTTAGACAAAACAAATGCTAGTCGTTATATTTAGAAAATTTAGAATATAATTTGCATGTAAAACATACCTTGATGTATAAAAGTAATAGAAAATTATAACAATTTTAAAATTAATTCATTACCACTTGTTAAATGATAACAATTATCTATTTTTTTGGGTGTTAATAATTTTCCATATGAGATTAGGATTTCTGTTGGTAAGCCTGATTACTCCTAAAATAAATAATAAATTTTCAAAAATTATAAATTTGTAAGAATTTTCTTGTTACTATTTAAGAAATATTTACTATTGGCATAGTTAAGATAAAAATATAATTTTAAAAGTATTTATTATTCTTTACTTTTATAGTAAAATAAAATTCCAGTAGGCATAAATCCCATGAAATATAACCAAAGTTCCTAAGATTTGGAATGCAGTTTCAGCTGTCGAGTAGACGCCACATTTACAATAATGTAAAATTTATTGACAAAGTTTAATCAGTTTTTATCTTAATGTCACCAACGTCGTGTTATTAAAATAAACGCCAAATATTTACTAAGTTTTTTACTATGTACAAATGTCAATAATTACTATAAAATTTGATAAATTTACTTAACATAATGGTGGTTACGAGTCCAGTGCATTTCAGCTAATCATTTCATTAATATAAATTAAAAATAAACTAAAGAAATTTAGATTGTTAAAAGTGTGCATTTTTATTTACCATCATGTCATATACTATACATCACATTAGCTATTTGCTTATTTTATGTTTTATACATAATGGGTTTGCGAGAATGCACACACTCGATGTTAGGGTATGTTAAACAAAGTTATGTATAAATTATGAGTCATAAAATGTTTTATAATTTATTTCAGGGTGATACAAGACGTTTCATTGCTTTAAGTACATTTGGTTTCTATGTTGGAGGAATTTTGGATGTACAGTTAGTTAATTTCAGAGCAATACCTGAGAATAAGAGTGATTTGGTAATATTTAATTTTTCTTTACTTGATGAATCTTAAATTTTATGTGTTTGTTTCAGTTTGGATTTAGTATTGATAGAACTTTAAATGATGCAATGAATCCTGATTTAGATAGTCATCTGGATCAATGTGTACTTGAAGTAGAACAAAAAGGTTTACCAGCAATTTACTTTACTATGGATCTCAAAAATCTTCTGTAATTTATTATGTTAATTAATTATAAAAAGTTTGTACTTAATTTGTGTTTGTTTGTAGATTGCGAGTTAATTGTACTAAAGAGTGGAAACAACCTTTGCATATTTACAAAACAAAAGATGAAATACCAAAGAGTAAATTGGATTATGGAGAAAATCTGGAACGAATGAGAAGACATGTGGGAAATGATTTTTCTCAAGAAGCTTGTACCAAAATAAATTTGCCTATACTTGCACAAGAAATCAAGGGAGTTACTTATTATAATACCAGTGTATGTATAATTTATTAGTTTTTATTCTGAATAGATTAGTGAAGTAAATTATTGAATTTTTAGTTTGTAATCTTAGTGGGAAGTGATTCCGAAGGACTATACAATGTTTACTTCCATAGTTGTCCAAACTACAAACTTGAAGAAGCTCATTCATATGATTTTACTGTAAGTAGAAATATTAATAAAAATTTAAATACTTTTATTTCTATTCTTTTGTTTTTTAGATGCATATCTTCGAGAAAAACCCTAGAGGATTTTTATCCGCAGGAGAAATGCCATTACCAGCATTATACTGTACAATGGCAGTGTTATTCTTCTTATCTGGTTGTTTCTGGGTATTTTTACTACGACAATCGCGACATCCAATATTTCGAATTCATTACTTAATGGCATGTCTTGTATTCTTCAAAGCATTATCTTTAGGATTCCATGGAGTGAATTATCATTACATTGAATCCCTCGGAGTACATATTGCCACTTGGGCAATCTTATTCTACATCGCACATTTACTCAAAGGAGCTTTATTGTTTATCACTTTGGTTCTAGTAGGAACAGGATGGACATTCATCAAGCATGTCTTAGCTCCAAGGGATAAACGATTATTCATGGCGATTATCCCATTACAAGTCTTAGCTAATGTTGCTGAAATAATCCTAGAAGAATCAGAAGAAGGTTCTAGAGAACATAACACATGGCGTGATGTTTTAATCTTCGTGGATTTGTTATGTTGCGGTTGTATTTTGTTTCCTGTGGTTTGGTCAATCCGTCATTTACAGGAAGCTTCACGTACTGATGGTAAAGCAGCTATTAATTTAAGGAAACTCAAACTTTTCCGCCATTTCTATGTGATGATTGTATGCTACATTTATTTCTCAAGGATCATTGTTTATTTATTGAAAATTACTGTACCATTTCAATATGGCTGGCTTGATGAAATGTTCAGGGAAATGGCTACTTATGCATTTTTCGTTTTGACTGGATATAAATTTCGACCTGCTGCTCATAATCCTTATTATAATTTACCTACAGATGATGATGAAGAAGAGAATTTAGTGTAAGTTTTAATCTTTGTATAATTTTTAAGGATGTAATTTATTTGTTTATTTCTTTGTTTAGTATTTCCGAAACTGGATTAAGTGAAGGCTTAAGCAGAGTGAATTCTCGATATAAACACAACCAGAAACCCCAAGCTACATTGACAGAAGTAACTGAAGAGGAAAGTGATCAGCTTCTTCTTCAAAAGGAAAGTAGTCATGAGTATGATTGAAGAAGAGTTGTAATTAAAAAAGACAAACATAATTTCACGCGATTCGTTTTTGTTTATCATCGTAACCTAAATACTAGAGTGAATTTTTAGGTATGATAGTAATAACATGATGTACTGAAGTACTAATTCGCGTTTTTTGCATGCTGTATAAATAGCCTGTGATAGAAACCAGCATATTCCAATTGTTGCAAGTTTTTTTTCTCTTAAAATTGCAATATATTTGACCAGTTAGTTAGAAAATGTAATTAGATTTTAACAATTCAATTTCTGCATTTAGATATTGCACTTGTATAAATTTCATATAAAATGTGTGAATAATTTCTAAGTTTAATTTAATTTAGATGTAAGCAGCTAATTTATAAATAAAACTTACTTCATTCAAGATTATTTATTAATTCAATAAACAACTACTTTTCTTCTTTTCAATTTCTTTATTAATTTATTATTTTGCTTCAAGTCTTTGCTTCTTTCTTTCTAAATATTCTTGTACATTATCAAACTTTCTTTTGTATAACAAAGCAACATCAGTTTTCATCTCAATCTGTCTTAAGATTTCTTGATTATTAATGAGTATTTCTTTAGAATCTAATTTATAACAATTTTTATCAAAATTATAGAAAACAAACTTATCATCTAATAAAACAATTAAAACTTGTCCTAAACAATATGTAATTACTTTACTTGAATTGGCACTATGAATTTTAATTGATTGCAAAAGATAAATTTTACCTTTAAAATTAAATTCATACAATTCAATAGAATCAACCCCAAATAAAGTTACTCCAATCAAAGCACAATCTTCTCTATGTTGATAAACTTGCATATTCATTACAGGAATAGCAATAGCTTCAATATTTTCTTTATTCATACTTTCTTTAAATGCAGTAATCTGAGAAGAATCCTTTAGGTTTTTATTAGTATCAATTTGTAATATTTCTTTGCCACTTTTATAATCCCATAATCTAATTGTACCATCTCCAGAAGTTGTTAACAATTGATTGTTTACAACAGCAACATTTGTTACAAACTCTGAATGGCCCAAACAAAAGCAAAGTATATTATAACAATTTGGATAATGAGACACTCGTATCTTTTCGTCTCTATCAGAAGTTATTAGAAATTTCCCACATGGTGTTATAGCTACATCTAATAACATACTTAAATGTCCAAGTAACAAACTCTCTTCTTGTCCATTCTTATATACATAAGCATCTCCTGTTTTGTCAGCCACAATTACATTATTTTCCAAGTCAAAACAAATTTTACTTGCTGCTCGGTTAATTACAAAATTTGCATTGACTGACAAATCATTCAATTTGTAAATTACAACTTGTCTATTATGTGTTGTAATAGCTAAAAAGCAATCATCTTTTGATATTGCTATTGATTTAATATCTGGAGTTTCCTGGAATAAATCCAATTGAGCTTTGCTTGGATTTTCAGGAATATTAATTGCAGGCAAATCGATAATTGAAGTTTTTCCAGTGGTTTCAATTGCGATTAACAATTTATTTCCAATTCCTAAAAATAACTTGTTGTCTGACCTCTTTAAAACGGGCATTATGGGCATTATTAAATACTGTTTTAAATAAATCTTTTTAATAATTCAAATTAATTTGTAAACATGTGTTATCAAGTAGGTTACTGAATAGTGAATAGACATCGAGATAGGCATATCAGAAAATTGAAAGCAAAGGCAAAGATATTATCTTCACAATAATTTAACTTTTTAGTGAGTATAAAATTAAATTTAAATTGAATTTATTTTAAATCTTACATATTATAGATATTATTCAAATACAAAACAATGTCAAATAAGTCTTATGAAGAAAACAATTATTATCGCCCTCAACAATGTGGACAACAAAATCAATTGAATTATCCAACTCAGCATACACAATTTCCATCATATTCATCAGTATTACCTAATAATACATATTACAATACACAACAACCACCAGTTTATCATGATTTTATGTATCCAAAGAATGCTCAAACTCCATCGCAAACATCAATGCCATGCCATATCTCCTATGAAAAAGAATGGCTACCAGATCCACGAATTGTGAATGATATAGAAAAAGGATTAAGACTAACTGATAAGATAGAAACAATAGAAATAACTAGTAAGGATCTAAGTCCTGCCAGCTGCTGTAGCAACTTTGACTTGCTATTGCATGATTACTACAATAACAAAAATTATACAGAATATCCATCCTGCTCTCAAGTTTATAATAATGATCAATTAGGAAATAAAACTGTTAAGTACTGCAGTATACAGAAACCTAACAACTATGACTGCAATTACATACAACCAACAGATTGTTTCCCAGATGTGTTTCAAGCTACAAGTGATATTTGTTCGGAAGTATTAAATTTTGATCCTGTTGGTGAACAAATCGATGGAGTTAGTGAAGACAGTGATATTATTGTTGAAGATTTAGATGATGATGAGTATTTGGAAGAAACTGAAGAGGCAGATGAAGAACCACCTAGAAGATTCAATTGTTTAATATGCAATGTTATCTATTCACCAGTTGGTAGTCAATTTTATTTTTTAACTTCTGAAAATCCTTTAACAATGTCTTCACAGAAATCAGTTTCTGAAAAGTTAAAAGGGATTATAGGAGATTTTAGAGATAGCTATTTATGTAATCAGTGTTTAGGATTAATTAACACAATTGATCATTTGGAAATGAAGTTAGAGAGTTGCAAACAAGAACTTATACAAAAGTATGGAAATATTAATAATTCCATTGTGCCTATACAAAAACAATTGCATAAACCGCCAAGATGTAAACACAAATTAAGTTGTAAAATCTGCAAACGAACTTTATCTTTAGTTGATATTTATAGGAATCACATGAGTAAACATAAAATTCCCAAGAGATTCTTATGTGAAATTTGTGGGAAGCGTTTTGGAAACATTAAAATCTTTCGAGTTCATATTAGAAAACATAAAGGATTTAAAAGTAATAGTAAACATATCGAAGGATATTGTTGTAAAATTTGCAGGAAAGTGTTTCGAACGATGTCTAATCTCAAAGAGCATATGAATTATTGTTCTGGAAAATTGCCTTTCAGATGTACCAAGTGTCATAAAAAATTTGCCTCAACTACAAAACTAAAAAGTCACGTAAAACTTAAACATGAAAAGAAATTTACTTCAATTTGTTCGATTTGTAATATTGGATTTGTGCAAACTAGTGATTATAAGAGACATATGATATCACACAGTACTCTTAAAAAGTTTAATTGCACAAAATGTGATAAATCCTATAAAACTCTCAGCAACTTGAATTTTCATATGAAATTCCACGAGAAAAAGCTGCCTTTTATATGTCAAACATGTTCTAAAGGATTTATGCGCAAAGAATACTTAGAATCTCATATGGCTTCACATACAGGAGAAAAGAATTTTGCTTGTACTTTGTGTGAGAAAAAGTTTGTATCACAAAAGAATCTCGATGCTCATCTAAAATACCATAACGGAGGAATCAACAAAAAGTCTTGTAATATTTGCGGGAAAATAATATCGAAAGTCGCCTTAGAAGACCATTTAAGAACTCATAGTAACTTGAAAGAGTTTAAATGTGATAAGTGTGAATTAACTTTCAATACCAAGAGTAGTTTACAAAAACATCGTAAAAGAAAGCATGAAGGGAGTTAATAACAAATATAATAAGAAAAAAATAATTCAAAATAATTAAATTTTATTTCTAATCAGTGTCCATTGATTCATCATCAGAATCTGAATCAGATTCTTCATCTTCTTCATCTCCAGAGACATCAGGTGTACCTATCCATTCAGAAGACTTAACATCATCCGGTATAATCACTTTCCACTCTTCTAATTTCTTAAGATCTAAAGAATAGAAATCCCGGAAAGTAACTTCTTTATCCCCATCTTCAAACATGCCTCCATAAAGATACAAAACTCCATGTTTAACAGACAATCCACAGTTTAATCTGGGAGAAGGTTGAAAAATTTCTTCAACAGGTGTTGATGAAGCTTGGTTTGTTGAATTTGTAGGAGCAGGTCCAATTGTAACTTTGAAAACCCCATCATCAGAAATAGTTGTGGCTTCAACTTGTTTAACTACTTCTTCAGATGGTGTTTGTATATTTTCTTCTTCCTCATCTTTCTTTTTTGGTTTAGGTTTATTTTCTTGTTTCCCTCGAAGATGTACATTTCGCCAGATTAATTTTTCTAAGTCCAATGTGTGCAAATCATTGTAAAACACTCCAGCCAATTCTTCTTCTTCATCAGTTATATCATAAACACCCCCAAAACAATAAGCTGAGTTATTTGGAGCAATAGTAATAGGCATACTACATCTTTGTGGAAAAGATACTCCACCTAATTTAGTTGATACCCATTTGAACTTGGTTCCTGTTGTATCATTTTCTAAAACAAGCAATTAAATTATGTATTTCTTTGACATGTTAATATCAAATTCAACTCACTATCAGGTGTTAACAAAAATGCATCCGTATGAAGATGCCCCTTATCAACATCTTTCTTAATTTTCTCTTTACTATACCCTCCATAGATAAGAATCCTTCCATCTTGTAAAGCTACCATACAACAGCCAGATCTTGGAGCTGGGGCAGTTCCAGAAGGTTCTAATTTTAACCACTTATAATTCTCAGTGTTAAATACATAAATATCATTATAATATTTATAATCAATAAGATTATCATAATAACCCCCAAAAACAAAAATTTGTTTCTTGCTATAAACCATTCGATGACCACTTCTTGCACTTGGACCATTTGGAGCCATGATTTTCTCCCATTTCTTTGATGCCAAGTGGAAAACCCACAAATCCCTATAATGATAGAACTGATTCTGAGTAGGGCTGGCATATTCACCACCAAATATCCATAACTGTCCCTTATTAGTTGAGCAAGTTATCATTTGATGGCCACATCTTGGTGGAGGACCTTTTGGTGCTTTCACAACTGTCCAGGTATTATTTGGTATGTTATAAAAAAACATTTCATTATATATGAGCGTTTTCTGGCCATTGAAAAATTCTCCGCCATATAGAATAAGTTCTTCCTTTTCTGGATGTGGCACAAATGTAAAATTTATTCGCCTGGATGGTGGTTCAACAATATGTTCTGTTACTTGTTCTCTTTTAGATTCTTCATCTTCAATTTGTTTCAGAATGGTTTCGATATCATCCTAAAATTTAATAGTATGAGTTGGTACTGTATTTATTTTTGTTAATTATTGCTGCTAAAATTTACCTCTCCTTTAGCCTGAAGTTGTTTCTTTTGTTTGTTAGTTAGTTTTTTCTCAGTTTTATGAGCTGTCTTCTCAGCACCTTTTCCTTTCTTTTTGTCTTTTGATTTTTTGCCCATTGTAGATTTTATTTATCTTGTTTAATTTTATAATTTCCACGTGAGCGACATGAATTTGTTTAGGACGTTTAGGTTACTTATATAAATAAAACATGAGTAATTAAGTAACAATTGTGCATGTGGAGAAATTGTGAGATTCATTTCTACAACATTTTCACACTGCAACATCACTGATTAAATCTAGTTACTCCTTTTCAATTTAGAATTACTTAAGTATTTTAAAATGGATAAATTAATTAAACTCAATTTGTTTTGACCCTCAGTTTGAAAGTGAAAGTTCTTTTTCGGCATCCCATCATAAATTAATTGAATGATTATATTTAGTTATTATTGATTTAAATTAGATACAAAGAAATTTATGTGTTTAAAACTAACATGTGTTATTTATAATAAATTCTTTAAGAGAATTATGTGCAATTACTGCTCTATCATCATTCGAAGCTCCTCTTGCTCTAATAAGTTGTTTACTTCAATTCCAATCTACAATTCATGAATTAAATTCTAATAAATTCAAAATATTTATTTAAATTATCAAAAATTAAAAAATGCTGTTTTATGGTGTGTACCTATTCAGGACAATCTCATTTTTGAATTTTTCAAAAAAAAAATGTCAAAAAATTTCATTCCTTTTTTTTGTGGAATCCTATACAGGACCATCCCCTAAACGTAAATCTTAAATCAGAATTTGATTATCTCAACTCTAACTAGTTTTTTTTTGACGTTGAAAACACGAAAAATTCAAAAAGGGCATAAGGAATCAAAATTATGAATATCTTATTTCCTTCGGAACATTGAGGGGCAATTCTTAATGAGATGCCGAAAAAAAAATTTTTAATTTAAAACATTTTACTTTTTTGGTCAAATTCCAATCAAGGGGTGTTAAGCTTGATTTTATTTGCACTAAAAAATTAAATTTGTGAAATTTAAAAAAATTTTTTTGGTATCCTATGAAGAAGGGCAACCCAAAGTGCGGAA
>JASKGN010027060.1:0-19508 GCA_030556245.1 Falagria sp. GC000072 | reverse complement strand
CCTCGAATCAACTGTGAACCATCTGGTAACTTAACAAAATTCGAAGGTCTCTTCAATTCTTCGCTTTGTGTCCTCTTGAGAATCTCATCATACTTCAAGGTACTCATATCTTGTTCTTTAACAGGATCTTCATCCACCCCAAGATCAAACTTTGGCTTGGCCAAAATCAACATGCGGAATTGCATTCCAGAAGTGTCATTTTCCATGACCCTTGTACTTAAGTTCCTGACAAGTTTCGCAATCAATTCATCAAAGGACTTAAACCTCATTAAGCAAGAAGTGCCAGGTCGATCATTCGCAAGGACATTTCCCCTTCGGTCACAATTATACGGATCGAAAAGATAAAATAAATTTTTCTTAAAGAAAACAGCACATGCATAATGGGGAACGATAACAAATCCAACATCTTGTTGATTGAAAACATGTTGGGTTATGAATTCCTCTAAAACTTTTTGTCCTGAAAAGCTGTCGAATAGTCCATCTCCAATGTAAGTATTGAAAATTATATCTACAGTCGTCATGAAAGTTTTCCTAACTAATTCAAAACGGAAGTCATCGATATGAATAAAACTCTCGCAGTATTGTTCAAAGAGATTTCGTCCGGCACGAAGGATAAAGTCAATTATGCTTCTGTCCCATCGATAAATAGATTTTTCAATATCATAGGCAGCTGCCATTATACACATGTAAGGAATAATTAAATTAGGATCATCATCTTGAACAACTTCCATTGCATTAATGTTTCCTCTTAGAATTTGCATGCCATCATTGATTGCTCGAAAGTTTCGTTCTTTAGACATTTCTCTATGTTGTTGTTCTTCGTCAATTACAATATCACGATCTTTCTTTGTTCTCATTGGTAATTCCAATGCAGGGAGGAGTTTATAACAATAAGTTAAATCAGTATTGATCTAAAAAAAGAAAATTTAATTAAAATTATTAATTTCTTCTTAAAATTTACTTACATAATCAGCCCTGAAACAAGGATCTAATTCTCCAGAAGTGACTTGTGACATAACACCATAAAATTCTGATTGTCCTTCAGAAACATCTTCAGCTTCAGCCATTCCAGCTACAGCTACAGCATAACCTTCACCAGCATGTTCAGCACCTTCAGGTTCCTCTTCTAATTCTTTCTCTTCAATAGTTAATCCAAACGCGGCAAGATCATCGATATAAATCTCATCGTCATAAGGATTTGGTCGTTTGGGTACGATTTGTGTATCACTTAAACTAGGAGAATCCAAATCCACAACTTCATCGCAATCTTCAGCTTCTCTTTTCTTCGGTTTCGGTGTCCTCATCAATTTTGGACAATCACAAATCGGTAAGAAATAAGTTCCGACACTTCCTAAATTACTTTGGACATCGTAAATGGAATCTCCGGGATTTACACCAGCCAAAAGCTTTTTCAAAGCGTGATCTTTAAAGTCAGCACTGGCAAAAGGCTTTTCAATGGCTCTTTTCTTACTTTTCAGGCATTTATGTTTATTAAAAGTCTCATTGGGAATATCCTGAAGAGCCAAGTGTTTTGGGAAAAACTTGGTCAAATCAGGATCTCTCTGAATCCGTATCAATTTAATTGCGTGCAAATGAAAAATTGCTTCGCGATTGTCAAAATTCTGTAGGACTGTCTCCAATAAAGTTGGAAGGTCCTTATTCATTGTGACACAAGCAGCACCTTTTCTACACTTAAGTCCTTCTTTATTCCTTGTATAAGGATCAAAACAAAAGAACATATCTCTTTGCTGCCAGATCCCTAAAAAGGATTTTCCAATTTGGGCAATGGCATTGTTATTGTTCTCAAAGAATTCAGCCAAATCCTCGCTGAATAAGCAACAAGTCTTTTTGTACATTAAATCAGCAAATCTATTGGGATAGATATGCATTTCAAAAACGAATGGACCGACAGTATATACAGCAGGTAAATGTTCCACGCCAACTTCTGAACACCCTTCAGAATCCACAATTAAAGAATGCAACTGATTCCCAATAATCAAAATCTTATCTAAAGTTTTTCTATGCCAACCATGTGGTGCAGATATTCGTGAATAAGCTAAAGCTACAATTGACATAGCTAAAGCTTGTTTGTTTCGATTGAACAAGAAACACAAATCGCCTAAATCGAAACTTCCTTGGACAACAGCTTGAGTGTCATTTACAGAAATATAAGTATTGCGTTCTTTAACATAAAGGTCCTCTTCGTTTTCATCTTTGCCCAAAATTAGTAAAATTTTGAGTTGAGAGATATTAAAAGGCGAATTGCCAATGTTTGATCTATCAAGGATTAACGTTCGAATTGCTTTGAGTCTTTGAACAAGTGCCATAGTTGAAAATCCACATTTGTCTTGATACATTGTGTCTTTTCTTGGAGTACCATCGAAAAACAAAAAGCATCCTTTATTTATCCTCCAAATTAGAATATTTAAATTCTCTGTACGTAACATTCCAGAGTTATATTTAGCAAAGAAAATTTTCAAGCCTTTGGAAATATTGAAAACTCGCTTGTCAGTGGATCTTATCATTCCTTTAACTTCCGGTTCAGTGATTTGTATTTTGATTTTCTTATCACCAAGGAAAAACCACGGGTTTATTTCATGTAGAGAAATTTCTTTGCGTCCTTTAGGTAGATGAAGTTCCTCAATAGATTGCATATAATGAATAGTTGCTAAATCCAGGATACGATCGATGCTTTGACTATTCCATTCCTTGGGTTTGTTAAGTTGTCCAAAACAAAATGCAGCGACGGGAACACAAATCCCTTGGTTATTCCTGGCAATTTTATTGAAACACAAATCGTCTGGAGTTTTACTTCCAGAAACAGTGTACATTGCAAAATCTGTCAAGATTGATTGTTTTAGTTTTGTGAAAGAATGATTTTCCAGACATCCTTTTTTATATTTCTTTTTAGGTTTTTCACATTGGGCATCACGTAGGGTTTGGACTAAACGCGAAGTTAATGGGATTTCACACCAAGAAAGATCTTCATATTCAGATTTATCTGCCATGGAGGTTGCAGATGAAGCCTAAAAGTTTAAAAAGTTAAAAAGAAGAAATTTTAAGGATGCAATTTCTTACAGCTGACATTTGATCGTGCCATTTACCAAGAATCACACTATCAGAAACATGAGTGGATACATCAATCATTATAGGGCCTCTTGGTCCTAAATCTTCTCCTTCTTGATCTTCACCATATTCATAATAAGATTGTAAAGCTTCAATGTATGCTTGTTCCATGTCACCTTGGCCTACTTCATCAGGTAAGGGCTCAGGTTCTACAACTATAATGAAAAATTTTTACCTAGCTCCCGGCCCAAAAATTTCTCCTTCTAGAAGATTTTTAATCCATACCTGCTAATTCTGGTTTCTTCTTCTTTAGATAAACCCTTCTCTTCTTCTTTTTTAACTTAGCTTCTTCATCGCTGGAATCTTGGTCGGAATCAGTTTGTCCCAAGAGAATTCCAGTCTTAATTTCTTGCCTTTCCAATTCCGATTTTGTAGGTGGTGGGAAAACTTTCGAACAGACAATGCTAAGTTTTGATGGTACTACTTTAGCTTTACTGACTTCTGGACTCTCATCTTCAGTCTAAAACCCTCGAAATTTTAATATCTCAATTTAAAATTATCCTTCAAACTATTACCTTTGAAATATTGTCCAGGACGACAGGACTAGGAACTCTTAAAACAGTCGTGTCACAAAACTCTACACGATTGAAGAACATCTCCATTCGATTTTTATGTTTGATATCCTTCCAACTTCTAGGTTCGGGAGCTACATATTTTATACCGGGTTCTGGTGCTGGGAACGGTTTTAAATTCAATCTTGTACTTATCGATGGTTCAATCGCACCAACTCTAAAAATTCTAGGGGCTGTAGTTGTTGATGGTGGCGGTGGCTTATTAGTTTGTTGAAATAATTTAACTGGATCATCTCGTGGTTCACTTGGCATTCCAATTTGGTCATCGTCAACACAAATTGAGGTTGTTGATAAAGCTAATTTAAATTTTTGTTTAATGCCTGGATTTTCATCAAAGGTATCCCTAAAAAAAGAAAAATTTTAAAATAAAAAAAATTTAAAGAGAAGTGAAAAATCTTACGTTGGATCCAAATTTTTTGGAAACTTCTTTTCACAATCCATAATTCTTAATTTTGCTCACAGACAATTATTTTGAAAAACACATAAATTTTCGAATTTAAATTCTGATTTGACAGAACCACGAATTTACTTCAATCATTGAAATTTGGATGGTTGATTAAACAATTTCAAATCACATTACCTTAATTAATATAAACAAATGAATTCGAAAAATTAGACAAACCCTTCGCCTGTGTCAAAATTAACGTGAAATCAAAATTTTTGTCAATTTGGTAATTTAAGTTAGAAAAATGGGTAGAAAACGTAGTAAGAAACATCCCAAAGTAGAAATCCAATACCCACCTTTAACAACAAGAAAATGGATTCCTCCAGACGAACGTAAAAAGCGAAAGAAACCAAAACCTCCACCATATCCACCACAACTCACTCAAAAGTTAGCTGTCTCAACACTTTTGAAAGTATGGCATGATTATAAAATCATCAATGATTGTGCAGTCCTTCTTGGAGACATCAGCATGTATCATCCTAGATTTTCTTATGTTACCAACGGTCATCAAGGGCATGCGATTTGTATCGTGTGTGCACTATACTCCAAATTATGTCCATCTTACCATTGGTGTTCTAAAACAATTGACGAAATTGTTATCGTTGGGGATCGATTTTTCCAAAAGAGTATTCGGTTCCAGAAGAAAGATGTGAACAAAATTGGTTTGGAACAACTTAGCAAGGATGTGTTCATCCACAGTCATAAAATTACTGTGTGTTTGAAAGGCGAGAAATATCAAGGCTTGATTTTCAAAGATCTCGAGGCTAATAATCCTTCGGAATCGAAAGATTATTTGGCTAATATTATCAAGACATTTTTTGAATGTCATGTTGTTGGAATGTTGTCTACTGGGAATACACCAAAGAGATATTTTACAATTTGGAAATTTCGTAAGTTTTGCACCTTTGAATTATTGATGAATCAAAGATTTATAACTTTTTATTCTTTAGGTAATGGATACTTTTTATTCGATCCAACCGATCATGACGAAATGTGTTGGCCAGTAAAGAAAGCTCTTCTAGGAAAAGGTCATACCTTTGTGGTTAGGTTCCCAACAACCGATCGATTAGTACAAGTCCTTCAAAGACAACTACCACCAACAAACATCGAATTCGAATTGATTCCAATTAATATCGAGAGGATTGTTTACTTGAATACAAGGTATCCAATGTGTATTCTTCCAGGGACTGAGGGAATGGACCCCTCAACCATTCAAGCCATAGCAAATTTAGGCTTAGGTATGAGGTCCTTTTTGCCATGAAAATATTTATACAGTTTTTCTATTTCAGGACTGGAAGAGAAGAAGTGCTTGGAGCCGAGCAAGCCTGTGGATCCGAAGATGACTCAGGAAGCTTATACTGAAGATGAAGATGATGCTGATCAAGATGCTCCTGCTGAAGCTGCTTTAGATGATGATGATGATGAAGAAGATGAATTGGAAGAGGAAGAACATGAGGATGAAGATGGAGAGGAAGGTGCAGCTGTGAAACCTAAAGGTCTCAAGTTCAAGAAGAAAGTGTTTGTGGAAAAGCCAAGAGTTGAAAGTGTTACTTATTTTAATTGTGAGTTGATCCCCTGAGAGATTTTATTTGCAAAATTAATTTTTTTTGTTTTGTTTCAGATATTGTCCCTGATAGAATTGGAATAATGCTAGCTGAAACTCACCAAGAAAATCCTGAATTTGACACTTGTTTTTCCCTGAAGGATTTTTGCATGGACCTAGGAGCAATTGTACATCTCAGAGAAAATAAAGCAAAGTACTGGACAAGTAGAATTTTAACAAATGCAATTCGCTTAGGGTATAGGATCTGTGTAGAATCCCTAATGCAAATTGAACCAGATAGGAATCTGAAACTAAAAGATCTTACCAAAAAAATCGAACTAAATGGCAAATTCTATACGCCAGTTGTGGAACAATATGGAGCAATTGGTCGCTTACAATCCCAAGACAATGGAATTTTGGATCTCCTTCCAGCTTTAAGAGAAGTTTTCTCAGAACATGATACAGTCATTCTTGATGGTCCTTTAATTGTAGCCGTATGGAAACAGGAAGATTTATACTACATGTTTGATTCTCACGAAAGAGATCCAAACGGCTTTGCGATCGTTAAAGAAATCCAAGTTGGAAGTGTAATGGAAGCTGTTGATTTTATCAGTGGAGTGGCTTGTCTCACATGGTTTAAAGATCTTCGAGATCTGGTGGATATGTACATGGCGAATGTGGATAGAGATAAGAGATTCGAAACTTTTGTGATTTCCAAAGTCAATATTAATGATTATCTCGATTTGCCAGAAGATTGGAATAACTTCAAAGCAATTTGTCCAGAGAAATGGATCCTTTTTGCATCTATGGCACAAAGTGATTTGCGATTTCCTAAAGATACTAGAAACTCGCAATGTACAGCGAATTGTTTAGTGGCGTTGGCTTATCATCACTTGACAAAAGTTGACGAATGGACTACCGCTATCCTCGATGAAATTTTAGATCTTGGTGATACTTATTACAAACAATGTATAGATTCCCTCGAAAAGAAAGGAAAACTAATTTCGCCAATGCTCCTAGTGTCTGAACTCATTACAGATTTCGTGTTGAAAGATTCATTGATTTGTATCACTGTGTTAGAATGTTTAGTCAATGGTGTTATTACTGTACCTGAAGAATATCGTAGTACATGGAATTTAAAAAAAGGATTACTTGAGTTTTTCCGAGATAATAATTTTGGTATCTTGACATGTCGTGGAATTTCCGTGGCAGTTTTCAAATCTTCACAAGCGTATTTCTATTTTGATTCTCACGATAGAAATGATTTTGGATATTACATGATTCATGGAAGAGCTTGCATCCAAAGATTCATGGATTTAGATAAAATGGCGGATGTGATCATGGCCAATTTAGGACCTGATGTGAAAATGGCAGTTTATAATATTAACAGGGTTGATATTAGAACTTACAAACCTATTCCATATGGTGAACAACCCGACGAAGACGATTCTACACTTGCATCAGGTGTAGATGACGAATCTGATGAAGAACCTTTGATTAGTAAATTGGTTGTTGAAAGACCACTTTACAATTACACTAAGCTTACTAAAAAACGAGCAATTTTAAGAGCTGGTACACATCAATTAAGAGAAGATATTTTCAATGTCGCAGCTGGGAAACAAACTTTTGGTAATCTTCTTGCTGCACCAAGTATGGCCCGAGTTTTAGAACCAGCTCAATGGACAATGGACGTTTTAGATAATGTTTTGAAAGCTGGCATGGACATTTACAACACTTCGATTCAAGAATTTTATAAACAGAAAGCTAAGGAAGAAACTGGTGAAGGTCTTGAAGATGAAGAAGAGTCTGATGATATTAATTTAACCAATATTATCAGAGATTTCAAAATTGGTGTTAATAAATTCATAGTGGAATTTGATACAATTGCAGAAGACATTATCACAAGTGATGGTACACCCTTAATTGAATCTATCAAAGCTTTCTTCTCAGAAGAACAAAGGGAAGATGACGATTGTAAAGAGTTAATCCTCAAAACGAAATTCTTAGATGTTGTGATGTGGAAGAAAGAAACTTTGTATTATTTGTTTGATCCTAAACCAAGGGATGAAAGAGGTTTAGTTTATGGCAAACAAGATTGGCATTCACCTTATCATATGACTTATGACGAAGATGAAGAAGAAGAATATGATGAACGTTGGGTACCCTTTGGCGAAGAGCCTGAAGAACCTGAAAATCAAGAGATTCGGAATATGATCGAGAAAGAATGGAAGACTTATGGGTTTAATAGTGGTGAAGGTGCAGTTGAACCACCACCAGTTCCTCAAGATTGGGAAGCAGTTGCTAATGAGCTTGGGAAAGCTTGTGTTTTATGGTTCACCAAACCGAAATATCTCATCAGACATATTTTAGCGAATTGTCCAGGGTTTTCCAGAGACGAAGATGATTTTATTTTAACCCGGATGATTTTAAGGAATGTTCCGGATTTGAAAGATGTTTATGATCCTGCTATGGGTCCTAAACCTGATGAGATTGCTGGTGATTGGAATGAATGGAAAGAAATCACTCATGGACAGTGGATTCTTAGAGGTTCCATGCATCAAAGGAATGCTTTATTCCCGGAAACCAATCGTGGATTGCAATCACATGCTAATTGTTTACTTGCATTGGCTTTCGCTTACATTTATTCCATGGCACAGTTTAAGAAATCTACTGTCGATGAGATTCTCAAGTATGGGGATAGATTATATACTTCCACGAAGAAAATCAGAAGGAAAGAGTTAGAGGAACTTAGGGATTTGCAACTTACCTTGGAGGAAATCGAAGAAGTTATTGCCAGAGAAGTGTATACAATTGACAATCTCATTAAGACTTTCTGTGTAGGACATGAAAGTGTTGCAATTAAAATTGAAGAAGCAACGATTACGGGAGAAATTCATGCTCAGGATGTAGAAGAAGAGTTTGATGTTGTACGTGGGTTGCAAGCGTTTTTCGCTTCGGGGGGAAACAAATTGGGGATGTTAACTTCGAAGAATCAAACTGTTGCTGTGTTTCGTATGGGGGTATTTTATTATATGTTTGATCCAGAGGAAAGAGGACCTCATGGGATTACTGTGCAGAATGGTGTTGCTTGCATAACGAGATTTCAAGATGTTGGCCCAATTGCAGAATTGTATTTGCAGAATGTTCCTAAATGTGGTAAGAATTTCTTTGAGATTTTTCAGATTATTGTTGGTGCTGCTCCATGTAATAAGCCATCGAAACTTGAGTTGAGAAAAATCGAGGATCCTTTAAAAGTCGAAGGATTTGAACCTGTGGTACCTGGAAAAATGATTATCCGAGGGGAAATTTGTCAAGAAGATCAAATGTTTGGAAGAGGTGTTAATGTTCAAGCTGCTCCCATTGCAATTGTCGCATTGACAATGACTTTAATCCACGAAACCGAATTCTGGACAAAAATGATTGTCGATGATGTAATTTACATAGGGGATGAGGTTTATGCTAAGTACATTGAGAAATGTGATATTCCATTTAACCCTTGGGAAGACAAATTGACAATTGCTCTGAGCCCGAAAGTATTTCGAATTGGGAAAAACAAAGTCAACTTTGAAACGCGTCCGAATGATCAGTTTGGGATTATTGATAATAAAGAAAATAAAGAGCCCGGAGTTGTGACTTTACTTCAAGGAATGATTAAGTTCTTCGAGGAAAACGCTTATGGTGTTTTGGAAACTGACGTGCTTACAGTTGCTTTATGGAAGGAAGATACTGCTTGTCCCATTGAACATATTTATATGTTCGATCCAAATCCTAGAGATAAAGCTGGACAAGTAACTGATGAAGATGGGGTTGCTTGCGTTATGAAGTTTCTTAGTGTGAGAGTTTGTCATGATCACATTTTAGAACTCATTAATGATCCCAGTGGACGATATTTATTGACACCTATTGAGATTGTGATTGAAAGAGATGGTAAGAAAGTTAGTAAGACGAAGAAATTTGGATTGCAGCCGAAGATTGAACCAGGCGTGGATTCTAAAAGGGATAAGAGATTAGGACGGTGTTCTTATTACACTTTACCATCGAGGATTATGTCTGTGTTACGTGGAACCAAATCTCAAAGTCATAAATGTTTCTCGATCCATTCTAGAGGTAGACAAGACGTTGCCAATTGCATTGTTGCTTATGTCATGGACAAACTCATTCCAATCAGTCGTTGGACTTATAAAAACATCGACATGGTTTTGGATCTTGGAGATATGTTGTATAAAGATAGTTATATGGTGTATAACCCTCGAGAAGCAAAGATTGGCTTGGAAACTCTCATAAGAGATGTGGTGATTAAAGATATCCGTGTGAAAATCTCCGTGGGAGCACCAGTTTTAACTGCGCAATTCACCCGGAGACATTTAACCGAAGCGTTGGTTGCCTGCTTCAATCTCAAGAATTTCTGCATTGTCTTAATTGACAAATGGGCGATTGCAATCTTCAAAAAGTGCGAGACTTACTTTTTGTTTGATCCTACCGACTTGGATTTTCAAGGATGTCGGGTGGAAAAGTGTGGATGTGCTGCAGTAATGAGATTCGAAGAGATTAATAATTTAATTGAGATTTTCATGAGGAATATGGATGCTAGACCCATGGAGAATGAAGTTTTTAAGATTATTATTGCGGCTGTCAAGCAAATCGAAAGGATTCCTGTTGGGGCTGCTTTTAATGATAAGAAAGATTCGCCGGAAGTTATTATGCCGAAACGAGGGGAAGATGAAAATTGTGAGAAAATTCTTTTTGGTCATCTGAAAGTCAAAAAATGTTATTAAATGTTTTGTTTGTGTGTTTTTGTGTTTTGTGTTGTTTTTTTGTTTAAATAAAGTGTTGTTTTTGTTTTTGTAAAAAGATTTTATATCTTGGAAGGAATTTGTTTTAAATTAAAAAAGATTTTTTTATTATGAAAAATATAAAATATATTAATAAACTTTTTGCTTTAAGTACAAATTTTTAAAAAATCCGTGCGAAAATGTGCTTTGAAAATTTTAAATAATTAAATTATTCATCAGATCTTACAAATAAATTTAAGTTTGTACTGATTACATAATCACTACATTTTTATACAGTAAAAACCATAATTTTAAAATATAAACTAAATTAAAATTAAACTCATAATTTTTAACAAAGAAAAATCTTGGAAATTAAAAGAACACATAAATAAAGATTTTTCTTAATACTACTCGAGTAAATTGTAAACTTATGGCTTTTGAGTAAATTCCTTTCTTAAATTTTCCTTTCATTTTTGTTTATATTTTCCTTACCCTCCTTTTCCTCTTTTTCCTTCTCTTCACTTTTAATATTCCCAGTTTTGTTATCGTTCTTGTCAGGAGCATACACAATCTCGGCGTATTCAGTCTTATCATCTTCGTTTTTCATAACTGGTCTAAGATTCGAACTAACAAGGTCCAGTTCGGCATAAACCAAAGCATCACTTTTCTTCTTCTCGGAATCTTTTTCACTATTTGTATTAGGATCTTCAGCATTCGGGGTTATTGCATCACCTAAAGGGATTTTCACGTCGTCACAAGAATTATTTTCTGGCGATTCCGAGTTTCCTCCTTTGTCTCGGGACTTTTTCAATGCTACTAGTTTTGTTCGTAAAGTTTGTAAGATATCTTTTGTGTCTTTTGTTTGTGGGGGTGATAAGTTTTGTGGTGCTTCTGCTGATTCGGTATCACTTCTGAAAATTTATTTGTTAATTTAAATTTTAAGAAAAATTAAAAATATTTACGATTCTCCTGTGGTACGATGACGACCTGGAAAGAAAATTTTAAAAAATGAAAAATAAATTGAAATTAAAAGATTTTAAAATTTTAATGTTTTTACTGAGAACGCTCTCAGGCGGTAGCGGGCCAGAGTACTCAGTGCTAGTAGTGGGGAAAAGTCGATACCTGAGAGCGTAGCTGTACAAGCATCAGGGCGATACACTAAGTTAGCAAATTTGTTAACAGAGGGAAATTGTAACAACAATTTTTAGATTTTTGTTGTTATTTATTTATAAAAAACAATCTTTAATCATTTTCATTCATAATTATTCGACTTAAATAAATTTTTGAATCAAATTTTTAAATTTTTCTTAAAACATTCCCTCATAAAATATGAAAACCAATTTACATTGTTAATTAATTCATAAAATTTATTTAAAAGGCTCCAAATATAATTAATTTGTAAATTAGCCACATATTTAATTAATTAATTTATTTATCCATTCATTTTCCTTTTTTAAATTGTCCTTCGTCAATAATTTATTCTAACATTATGTTATTAAATATTGATTGAGTAAGTAATTACAGATTTTCATAACTTAAGTACATAATTATTGTACTTAAGTATTAAATATTGAAATAACATAATTAGTTATTTAAGTATTTTATTTCTTTAACATAGATTTCCTTAATTCTTATATATATATATAAGTGGCTTAAGTTATGTAAACTTTACTTTAGTTCTTATTTAAGAGTAATTAGTTTTTTTATTATTTATGTAAAGATTTTGGAACTTTTCTTTTCGAATTATAGAAAAAATAGGAAAAATTACATTAATTAGTAATTAGTAAAATATTAATTACTTAATTAAGAATTAATTAATTATTATGGCAGTAACTTTTTAAAAAATGCTTTTGGTTCTTTTTTTTTTATTTTAAATTCTTAGTTTTGGCTTTTTTAAGAAATAAAAAATTAAATAAAAAAAATCTTTAAATGTTTATTTATAATTATATGAGAAAACTTAAATATGATCACAATATGATTCATAAATAAAAATAAAATTACTTTACTTAATTTAACTTAATGGAATGTCAATAAATTTGCCAAAAATATCATGATTCTCATGAGTATCATCTTAAACGAGATTTAAATTAGCTAATTAAAAAACAATTAGCTATATATAATTAATTTTTATCATCTTAAAGTACTTAGTAATTTACACTTATACAATTTTATCCATATCAGTAACTCTCGCATTTTGATTTTGAAATTTTGGAAAACAGTCCTTATGAATTATCCTTATCAAAAGAAAAAGCTAAATCTCATCACAAAAAATGTTGAAGCTCCCACAAACTCAGAAATCTTAAAATTTAATGAGAAAGAAAAATATTATTTAAATTCGAAACTTAAACGGCAGTGTCGATCTTTTTCTCTTTGATCGGATGATCGTTTCCGTTAATGTACTCTTGGGAGCCGTGATGATGAGGATTGTCGACGCCGTCGACGGCATGCGGTTGCGAACGATGATCGACGCCGCCGCCGTCGACACCAACGCCGCCCGACGTGTAATCAATGACGTGCGCGCCTCCTAGAACAAAAACACACGTCATATGTTTTTCTAACGAACAAATTTCAACTTTTCCCGAATTTGAGAAACTAATTTTACTACTGTACATTTAACAACAACAAAAAAAAATTTTAAAAGATTTGAAATGATTTCTACCCAAGCCAAACTAAATGAGATGATAAATAAAATTTGGAATTTTCAATGTGTGTTTTTGTTCCTGTTTGTTTAAACATATCAATAAATCATTCATGTTCAATTGGTTTATTTTACTTTTAAGTTAAGGCAATCGAGAAGTAAAATATCGCCTTGATACTATACCCCGACACCTCACAACAATTTCTCTGTTCATCCTTCTTAGTTTTCTCAACATTTCCCGTTTTTCTTGTTGGTATCTTGATTTTTTCCTTTTGGATGCCCTTCTGGACTATAACTACAAGCGTAAGTCTTTCTAGTTGAACGTCGTCTTATAACGTCCCTCTCATTTATTTCCTATCGTCTTCGATTCCCTTAGACGACCGACGCGTTCTACAAGACTTGTGTTGCTTTTCATTACATGGCATTCATTTCTCTTCCTTTCTTTCAAAGTTTTTGTGTTCTTTCATGTTCAAATGCTATTAATCTTCAATAATAATGTATACTAGTGTTTTTACTTATTATTTTTTCTAATTATTTATGATGGGGATAAATATATCTTAGTGAAGTTTCTATTGATTATGTACTTTAAGTTATTTATTTTATTGGAAAATTGGAAATTTTAGTTTAGAGTCTGTTGCGCGAGGTATTGCTGAGAAGGATCGTAGAGCGCGCTAGGCGAGGGTACTAGACTGACGCTAGGCTAGGAGTAGGGAGTGGGTCGGTAGTCTGAGGGCGCTGCTGTACACGCGTTGGTGCGATACACTAACGACA
This sequence comes from Falagria sp. GC000072, assembly GCA_030556245.1. Lineage (NCBI taxonomy): Eukaryota > Metazoa > Arthropoda > Insecta > Coleoptera > Staphylinidae > Falagria > Falagria sp. GC000072. The sequence goes on along the minus strand of JASKGN010027060.1, from coordinate 5,641 downwards.
CTCACGCGCTTAGTATACCCTGACTTACGTTGACTGAGAAAAATTTCTTCGACTGTTTTATTTAGAAATTAATACTTTTAAGACTTAAATTATATAATGAATGATAATGATATTCAAAAAACATGCAATTTAAATAGTTGAAACTTTAAAATTTCATTCTAGAACTAAAATTTCAATTTTTAACTATTTCAAGATGCGATAAACTAAATAAAATTTTTAATTCTACGTCAATCTTTAAAAACACTCCTAAAAGCAATAATTTTCAACACTACATATTTTTTCTTTAAGTTTTAAAACTTGAAACTTCAATTTTTTAATACAGGACACTCACAGTTATCTAAAATATCAATTAGAGTCGTTGCATTAGTTGTCGTTCCGTGTTGGAGTCAAAATATATAGAAAATTTAACAATTACAACACTGCAGTTCATCCAACTTTTTCAAAATACTTTTTTTCCAAAATAATTTTAAAGTTAGTCACCAGAGATAAGTTATGTATTGTTAATATAAATTATTTACAAGTTAATAATGAAATTAAATTAAATTATTGTTAAGTAAATTATGAAAAGACTTAAAACTTACCGGAAAAACACCATCGGTCTGTCCTCCATGCGAAAACCGTCAGGAAAACCAAAAATGTGATGATTAAAATTGATGCTACAATTGCAACAATTGCAGTAGCTCCAAATTCCACACCTAAAATAAATTTTAAAAATTAAAAAATTAATTCCAAGCAAATTTTAATTTTTCTTCAAAATTTTTTAACTCACCATGAATATTATATCGTTTATAAATAAATTTTTTAAGTCCTTTTTTTAAGTAGCATGAATAAACAATGAATTTTTAAATTACACAATTCAACAAGCAAAACTAGTAATAAAGAAAATTATTTACCTTCAGGTTCCGGACTTGTCGAAATCAAAACAGTATATTCCTGTGTTCCCATATCATTGTAAGCTGTAAGGATAAACTGTGTCTCCGTATCCATTTTGTTGATAGCAGCAAGACGTAAATTCGCCACATAGTGACCACGACCCTAAAACCAAAAGAAAAATTCGTTAAGAAAACAAAATTAAAACCAAGAAGAAGAAAATTACTTTATCTTGAGCAGCTTCAGCTTCAATCCTTCCAGTCCTGTCAACATTTCCTTCTCGGATTTTTTCACCTCTGACAGTCCATTCAATCTGAGGTTTGGGATTTGCTTCAACAACGACTGAAATTATTCCGGATTTGCCAATTTCATAGCCGAATTTATCAATGGGATTTTGTTGACTTAATGGTGGATCTAAAAATTTAATTTTAAAATTTCAAAGTTTTAAAAAATTTGTAATAATTACATTTGACATCTAATTGTCTTGCAGCAACATTATTTTCTGGCAATGCAGGATGTGTAGCTACACATTTCAAAAGTTTTCCATTATCTGAAGGTTGCAAAACTCTAGTGAGATTTTGCAATTTCGAATGGAGATCTTCTTTGGCCAAATCAATAATTGTTGGCATACTGAGTCCCTCACCAGTGAGTAATTCATCATCTAAATACCACGAGATATTGGCAACTGGACGTCCATCACGTACAACACAAGATGCCTGAAGGACATCGTTCATTTTATAAACTCGCAAAGAATCTGTTCCTCTTGATAAATCTAATTCTGGTTGTCTCGGAGGTCCTAAAATTAAGTTTTATTAAAATTTAACTAAAAAAACTTTCATTTTATTTTTGTAATTCTTACTTGCAACAGTTAATTGCATGGATCCCATAGGTTCTTGATATTCAGTTTCAATTCCAAGAAAACATTTGACTTTCCCATTGTTAGCATCGGAAACTGTATCCAAGGTAAATCCACATTGTCCTGCATTTAATCCTGCTCCATAGTAAGAAACACCTCCACGGGGTGGCAACTTATTGTTTAAATTAAACGTTCCCATTCCAGGAATTTCCACACGACAGTATTGTAATGGCACGCCGACTTTACATAAAAAAGTGACGTTATGTCCTGGTAGGACTATGTTTTCTCTTGGTTGGACATCGACTACTACTGCTAGACAACCTAAAAATAAAAAAATTAAAAATTAGTTAATTAATTTTTAAAGATAATTTAATTTTTATGGATATTTAATAAGGAAATAGGAAGAAAAATATATACTGGTTGCGCTTAGTGTGTTACGTTAGGTGTTGCTGAGAACGCCTTCAGGGTACGCTAGGCGAGTGTACTAGACTGGCACTAGTGCTGGTAGTAGGGAGAGCTTTGGAAGGCTCAGCGCGCGTCTGTATACGCGTTGACTCGATACACTACCAGCGCTCGCGTCTAGTATACCTTGTCTCGAGTTGACTGAAGGAATTTTATGATAAAATTTTTTAATAATAAATTATAATGCAAACAAATAAAAAAAACTTAAATATGTTGCTTGTTATCCTTTAAAATTCAATTTCAAGGATAATAAAACAAGTTTATAGCATTTCCTTTAGTTCTAGTTAGTTTCCTAACAAAGTTGAACGTACATCATGTGCATAATCGAATGGAAAATCAAAAACAGGATTTATTGCAAATTTCGTCCTTCCGCTATATTATAGAACAAGCTAAAACATACATAGATCAGAAGCAAAAATGCGCTTGGCGTTTTTCCGCTTTTATGAGTACAGTGGTTGGCTGATAAGGCCTCGGGGTTGAGAACCGAGGTTGAAAACAGAAGACAAAAGGAAACACAGTGTCAGGATAACTCGCGTAATAGTATTATACCTATATACAACAGAATGAAATGAATCCTGGCATGGAGAGACAGGTGTAACCCGTATCGTGGTAACAGGGCACAGTGACATTTTTTGATTTATCCTGAAGCTAACAAATAAAATAAACCACACGATGCAAGAGGAAAACAAGGATAATGACTATCAGATTTATACATTTTTTAAAATAATTGAATTATCCATCAATTCAATAATAAAAAATTCCGATGTGATAATAAATTTGTTGAAAATAAAAATCATAAATTAAATCCGTTATCAATTGCTTTGCAGTAACCGCGTTGTTGAAAGCAATCAATAAACAAAAACATCACATTAGCATGGAACAATGAGCATCGCAGAGGACAATATCATCCTCACAATATAGTTTATGTCCACATACATGTATCCTGATAAATATCCTATACCGTACATTATGACCCGATAAATTAAATTTCCCGGAAAATTCAAAACTTCTAATAATTCCTTAAAATTTTAAACTTTAATTTATTTAAAAGCGCAATTACCTTAATGACAAACACAAAAACAAGCCACATTTTTAATATTCCACGCCCGTCAGTAATTAATTGATCGTTATAAGGGTGCAACCTAACAACGCACGCATTTCCGGAAGCTTTCCAGCTTTTCAGCACTTCCGATATTTGCCCACAGCTAACAACTCTTCGGCATAACCTAAAACGAACGTGAACGTAGTGTTTATTTGTTAGTTAGACAAACAGCACATATTATATTACACAAACCCCCAAGGAATTTCCACATGAATTTTGCATAATAATTACATTTGTAAACACACCAAGAATAATTCCAATTCTTTCTTTATTAACTTCACCAACATCCGACACTTTTCAAAAAAGGAATCGTTAGAAAGCAAAAAAGAGGTAGAAATCCGAATCGTTTTTAATTGCGTTAATGCTTCGTCGTGCAAGAGAGTCGATCGTTAAGTCGACTAATGACATTTCGTCGCCTAATTGAGAACATCTACTAAGGACAGAGCATCAGTACCAGCTGCAACATGACAAAAACAAGACGACGTTCGACGAAACAGGAAAACCAAGAAGGAAAATCTCTTTATCCTGTGAGTAACAACAACAAAGGGGGAAAAAATCAAATAAAAAATTGATCTCAAAGCCGCACGAATTGGAATTTATTGTGTCTCTTTCGTGTCGCTCTGGAAATCCTGTTTACTTTAAGGATAAAAGTATAATTTAACAACGTTGTTAATATTTTTTAGATTTAGTAGTCCGCCCGGCGCATTCACATTCGGTTTCAATATGTGAATGCGCCGGGCGTTATAATTTTCTACTTTTTGTGAGCTCCTACGAAAATCCCGGAGTCATTTACTTCCTGATATAGAAAATAGTTTTCTAGATAACGTCATTTGCTTTTCTAGGAAAAGCAAACGAAACGATTTGCAGTGGTTTTCATCTTTTTCATCCTTCCTGCATCCTTTAGAGAGTATAATGATAACATAACGATAGTTTTTGCTATAATCCATCATGCTCTGTTAGGTTTAGCTTTTTGCTCTCTATACACACGTTGATTATCAAAATTTATTTGCTTCCGTTTTCAAGGATCACTGACTCTTTGACTTCTACTAAGGGGATAATGTTATAAAAATTTTCTAAAATTCATATAGTTTATGTAAATTGAAAATTAAGCTAATGTTGAATTTATATTGTGTATTGATACGTTGCATAATTTGTTAAATGAATAATGAACCACCAATGAATAAATAAAGCGCCTAGGACACGAATTTAATTGAAAAATTCCAATGAGAGTTTTTCCCGTTTTTCTCGTTTCTTTCTCTGTTTGTTTATATGGAAATGTGTCGATTTACAGCACGTTTTTAATGAACGACTTTCCCAGTGCCGCTGCTTCACGAACATAATTTACGACTTCATTGGCGAACGTGCAATTTGCCTTCTTGTTACTTTCGCTGCCGGATTGAGTTTTAATTAATTTTTAATTTGTTTTCCATCGTTAAATGCTTTCTTGATTTCTTTAAGTGACAATAACTAAAGTAAACTAAAGCAAAAGGAAATTCACTTTATAACTTTACCTTAAAGCTTCAGTTAAGTGGAAAACTTTTAATGAGACATCACAAATATTAAACAACTTTTGAATTTCTTAAAATAATAAATTTACAATCGGAAAATTAATGGAAAATCAATGACGAACAATGAAATTTTTTATTATATTCAAAAGTGAGCGGAACTGAATTCGAATTCGAGGAAATATTATGAAAGTAGATGAACCGATCAGCACCACTGCGCTTATTAAATTCACTCTGAGCCTTACAAAAACTTTCCTCTTATAGATATAAAGCGAAGAGAGAAAAACGGGAAAGCTTCGAATTATGGGATTTTCTCCTATATGGGAAGCCCTATCGTTTTCATAATGGGAGCTGAACAGGAGCAACATGCAACGACTCGAATCGAATCGAGAAATTATGACTGCGAGCTGATTTATCATGACAAGTCTCCAAAAAAAATTCCATAGGGAAATCTGATTAACTGATTGATTTTTGAAGACTTTCCATTCATTATCATTTAAAGTACTAAATCATACTCAACATTAATTTCTGAATTTAATTCCGGCTACTCTAGAAAGTCCTTGGGAAAGTAGCAAATGTCCGGCGCATTCACATAGTTTTCATATATGCGAATGCGCCAGGCATATTACAATTCGATTCGATATTATGCCCGAAATTCATTTCCATCAAACGTCTCTAGTGTTATTGTTCAATTTGTCATACATTATGCCAACTCTACCCTTGTTATAAGGGATGAACATTGCGCAAATGTGAGTATAATATGGAAATGTGAAGTTTCTGCAAACTCTAAATGGATTGCAATTGCCTCAAACAATTTGGAATATTTGTTAAACTATACAAGAACTA
>JASKGN010027059.1:0-12300 GCA_030556245.1 Falagria sp. GC000072 | reverse complement strand
ATGGAAACTGCATGAGTCAAGGAGTCATACACCAGGTCAAGTTGAATTAGTGGTCATACATTGTGAATTTTACATTATGCAACCTACGTGAATTTTAATCTTAATTTTACTATCTAGTGTTAGGAATAGTATGGTGTTATATTTATTACTCATTGGTAACACTTAATAAAGAAAAAAATATTGAATTTTTAATTAAAACTTTTATGTATTAATAAAATTTACTAGAATATAATAATATAACGCAAAAAAAAAAATATTTTAAAAAATAAATGTAACATTAAAATTTTATTAATGAACAAAACAACTATGCTTATGGCATCATAAATCTTTACTATCGTTTTATGACTGAAAGAAAATATTATGTGTTTTCCCTATTGATTAGCTAAATTAATAAAGTAATAAAATCCTAATAAAACTATGTATCTTGGTTCGTACCTATCAATCAAAGATATTAACGAGACCATTGCACTACGTACGATGTTTATGATCTCATTAACCTTATGAAATTGCATCGAGAGAAAACATAACTGGCAAACTAGCTCCATTGGAAAACCAATAAATTTCTACAAATCCCTCATTAAATAATAACAATCAATAATATAAATATAACTTCTAACAAAACCGAGATTGCAACATAGTTTCACCCAACCATTCCTCCTTTACTGCATTCACCATATCTAAAAACCTGATGGAGGATAATACAGCAAGTCCTTCTGCTCTGCAGGAAGAAACGCGGCGTGGCGCATTTTTCGGAAAGGAATGCGAAGGAAGCAGAACAGCGTGCCGCGAAGCACGCACGCGATAAGGGAACGTGCTCAAAGTGAAAATTCCAGTAGCAAGTGAAAAGCGCAGTCACAATCCATAGCAGGGCGTGCAATACCGTATAGTATACCATCGGCAAGCAGTGAACTGGAGCAATAATAGAATAACGCGCGTGAGAGCAAGGAGAAGTTTCTTCTTCCGTCAGAGCGATATTTCTGCTGAATGTTACAGGAGTTACTTTTTCATGATTATCCTATCTGTTGCTGGTATGTCGCTTTTTTGAGGGTTCTACCGGTTTCGCAGAAGAGCAAAAATAGCTTAGGACCGGAAGAAAAGATACAACTGCGACAGGTCAAAGTTGAAAGCATTTTCTAGATAAATTTACATGTCTTTCTTGCTTTCAGAGATATAAATGTAAAGATTTTTTTAGTTTATTGTGTTTCTTGGTTCAGTGCACATTTAGTTCTTGCTATTAGTAATTGAAAGCAATTAAAATATTTAACTAATTAAACCAACATGGCCTTCTTTTATTCAAGATGATATTATACATTTTAAATGCCACTGAATCTATCTCGTGCAACAGTTGTAACTGTAAATATGTACTTACAACTAAGTGAAGATCTGGTAGGACATAAAGTAGCCGTTTAGCTACTACGCAAAACCCAGACTTGTGGTTGGGCAAATAAGTAAATATTTAAAGTTTTTCCAGTGCGCTCTTTTGATGTTTTATTTATTATTTATTCAACAAGATCACAAGCATACAAGGAAAACAACATGTTAAAATGTAGCAATATAATTTACCAGATTCTAAAAAAGAACAGAGAAGAAGCTAGCTAGTTATTAACACCCACGTAAAACATTGAAAATCGAGCAATTCCAATGTTATATTTAAGAGATCATAAATTGGGCTTCTTTATATGGACACAGTGTTATAATATCACACCAAGAATTACGGTTTCAATAAGCATATTCTCTCCCAACGAAGTTCGTTCTCATTGAGAATCTCAATGGATTTGTCTTGGCGAACGAACACACCAACCAACGAGGGGAAAGTCGTTTGTTCGAGTTATTACTTGGAGTTTAAATTAAAACGAGTACGGTGCCAGCCACACCGAACAGCAAACTGCAAAGTGTAAGAAAGAAGCCAAGCCAGGTCCTTAACTCGTCCTGGCATTTTATACAATCGTTCAGGAGTGCAAAACGCGACCAGTTGAAGACGGCGAACACAACGAGTTAACGGTCAGATATATCAACTTGTAAGCTGAGTTTACGAGATAGCCAAAAAAGTTGAAAACTTCATTTGAATTTAAATTGGAAAAATTGCACAAAGCTACGATTTTATGGTTTAATTAAAAGTATTCAGGGAAGACGGGAAGTGTGTGTACTTTACTCTATCGGGACTGAATTAATGATTTAAAGACGGAAGCGAATTGCAAACAATTTCTTAAATAGAAATTATTCCATTACGATTACGCCAATTGTCATTTGAAGGTGTAAAGGACGCTAGGCTAGTTAAAGAGGAAATCCTGGTTGTTTTTCTGTTTCGAATTGGATACAATTTCAAAGAAAATGTTAAAAATATTAAATGAATAGAATAATTATATTTAACATTTGTAGATTCGTGTGTGAGTCTACATGAATGTGGATTCAATTAGTTCGGATGTAATAAAGTTACATGCACGGACAAGTATAGTTCGTAGGTTCAATGGTTGGTTTTGTCGGGTACATTATTAATTAAATAACGAGCAGTCGAGGCACAAAAAGCACCGAATTATTAAATACGAACGAGAATAATGAAGCTCTGCATGCAAAATGCAGACTAGTTATTTGTACTTGTCGCTAGCAAATATTCCTTTCTTTTTCATTTTAATGGCCCTGAGTTTTTACAATTAGGTACTAACTACTTATTCCCTTAAAATTACAGAATAAAAACATGTAACTATTATAAACACGCAAATACTATATGTGCAAAATTATCAAGGCTACAACAATTTTCTAAATTTTGATTTTCACTGAAAAATTCGGAATTTTTTTTGTCACGATTCAAACATTTGTTTCATATCCTCCATAAATACCCAACACTTGTGCAGATATTAATCTACACAAAACCCTTCCACAAAAAAAGCTTTTACTCCGCCATATCGATAAACGAATTTCCCACAAAAAAAAAACTCTGTTGTGGAGTAATAAACGCGTGGTTCGAACGCTTAAAAAAAAGGAAAACCTCAAAGCAAAGAAAAACAGAACACATAAATGTGCCTGGACGAACTCTTCTCTTTGGTTGTAATCCATAATAAAGTTATTCAAGTTGGAGTTGTTTTCCGATCGGTTTTGCTCAAAACGAAATCGTGAAACTTGACTAAAGAAACTGCTCGCAATATCGGATAATACGAGCTCTGTGCAAAATGAAGCAGCGACCGAGAAGAAAAGTAGGCGAGGAGCGAACTGGAGTGCTAAAGAAAGTCACCCCTCAAGCACGAAATCTTCCGAAAGTTTCCCATTACAAGTAAAAAGTGAAAATAAGTACGGACACAAGGCGCAAAAGTAATACTAAAAGATATAGAACATGATCTGAAGGAAACTGAGAAATCGCCAGCTAAAAATACAAATCAAGTTTTCGACGAAAGAAAAATAAATTTCCAGTTATTTTCACTCCGTGGAATTGATTTTAATTAGTTAAAATTATGCTGGTTATTTAAATTAACATTACATGAAATTTAATAACGTCTAGTTTCAGTTTAAATTTAAATTATTTATTCAACTATGTATTTTGAAAGTTATACTAAACTAAAGTTGGAAATAACTAATTGGAAATAAATTGCTATTGTCTGTAAATATGAATGAATAAAAAGTTTTATATTAAAATCCCTAGACATGACATTAATCTGTCATTGAAGATACTATATGATTAAATAAACAACTAAATAAACTATAAAACAACTGAAACAAGATATTGATTTTCAGTAAACAAAACTAGGTTAAACTTTATATCATTATTAATATAAAATAGCCCTGCTAATAATAAATTTCCCCTGATTTTCAACAACTCAACTGGGTAGTAAATATGTCACCATGTGTAGGTGTAGATCAAAATATGAAATAACCAGAAGAAACAATCAATTGACTTATAAAAAAAAGAAACGAAACTTGTAAAGTTACAAAAAGTAATTATGTTGTGACCACATAACCATGGAGTTACTTCATCGTCCTTGAAACTTTTGTTGACGTGCTCTTGATGATGTATAATATACACTTGCTAACCATCGCAACCAAACATGGTAAACACGAAAATGCCAGGAATTAATGTTCATGACCTAAACCTTTCTACAAAATTATCTTTTAATTTATTTCTAGAGACATAGATACCACACTATACGTCGTGAGCCATTTATCTCTTTTACACCCCTAATCTTAAAAAGTTTTAAAAATTAAAAACTACTAAAACGAAAGTGAATTAGACGGTAGAGTTTCATGGAATTGAAATGCCTCATTGTGTTTTTCTCTGTTGTGGTTCACAAACAAGTAGTCGCGTATTGCAGGATACTGGATAGTGGTCAGCGTCGATGGACTTAGCTGGCCCACGATCAGTGCATCAGCTTCATCAACTCTCGCTTCTGCATCGTATTTGAACCGTATGAACCTGACCGATGATTGTGGCTATATAGCAGGATTGAACCAAGCTGCAAAGCCACCATATTGTGGAGTGCTCTTCAACTAATACATGCATACTCAGTTGAATACGATAACGATAGGTATATGGATGAGTAACTTCACATATTATAGAATGTAGTATAATAATAGTTCACTCACCCAACGAAACAATATTTTTGTTGTTGTTGATGCAAACGGTAAAATGAAAATCTAACAAAGTACATACCAACGACTATCATTACAAAACAATAATTTAAGTACAGGTAATATTTGTAACCATGTAAATATTAAGGTTCACATTGATCACAAATTACTTGACGTTTGAATTGAATAAAATTGAAAAGAATGCAATATAATATTGTAGTACTACTGGTCTAATCTACTAATGTAATTACTTTGTAACATATAACAAATAATAAAAATAATGTCATATATGAAATTGAATAAGGCAATTATTATATTTTTATATTATTATGAAACACGCACTTACATTTTGTTTTTATTCGTTTTTTTTTATAGTTTTCTGGTTAGATAGTAAATTGAACAGCACACTAAAATATAAGTAGCAACAGAATAATTGTATCAGCCGATTCTTAATATCAAAAATCCCCTTATTTTATAAACTATGATAAGATAACAAAATAACTTGATAACCAGATACATTCTCTACTTATTGATCCTTTATAAATAAATTCTGCTAATATTGCAACAATAAATTCACAACTCAATATTTACATTAGTCAATTGTAAGTTAACTCTTGAACATAAATATAAACAAATATCAATACCTGAGAACTCCAAATGTAAAATAAACAATCCACGATTCATTATAATCCAATGAGAAGACAAATATCCAATTATATCCAATTTTATATCGACCACAATTTAATTTCACATTCGACACTTTAAATTTATATAACTTTATATTAAATATTCACTGATTGATAATTTTAGTCAATATAATTATTAAGTTATATTATTTATCAAATGTAATCCGAAAACCTTTGTTATAAGCTGAAACTGTAATCGAACTAAGTAACTAGCTAACCTTTAAACCAGCACCACATTGAATAAGCAAGCTAACAGCACGCTGCTCAGCAAACACAAAGTCGTTCGCATCGACACAAACGGTGCACGAAGCGCATCACCCGCGCGCTAACTTAAGTCAACTTAACTCAGTCAAAACGTGCCGTGCCGGTACTGCTTCGCTCCACAACAAAATCTATGCCAGCCATGCAAGCGATCGTTCTCAAGGCGCGCACTCAGCAAGCTCAGTAATATGCCTTAGTAAAGCAGACTTTGTCCAGTGTCTTGGAAGGGAGTAACGCTAGGAGAACCAGTTCTGTTGGAGAATGCGTTTAGCCGCCGGTGCCGGCGTATGTTTTTTATTTGTGTTTTTGTTAATAAGTAATAATAGTAGGGATCCTTCTCAAACTTTGCTGAGTCTGCTTATAGTGATTTCTTCCATTCAAATTATATGGTTTAATTTCTTTTCAAACAGTAGATGTTTTATTCTTTGAAAATATTATAATATCATTTAATATTTGTGATTGTTCACGTTTAGTTTATTTAGGTCGAATAAACATGTCTGACTCAGTGGATGTGTAATTAGATCCTTGATATTTTATTTTAATCAGAATTATTTGTTACTTGAGTAATTTTATTGAATGATGTATCTATGTGTATGTAAATATATCCGCATTTATGTTACGTGAACGAGGAAACCTGTTGGATTGTTTTTGCAAATAATTTATTTCATTTATAATTTTAATTCTGAGATTATTTTTTATTTGATTGTTTTGAAATTTTTATGTACATAATATTCTACAATAACTAATCTTATTTATTTAACAAGAAATTAATATGTACTTTAAAAACATCTATTTCTAAGAATTAATTATTTATTAATCGATCTTAACTTTTACTAAATGTGTGTATAAGCCTATAAATAGCACATTTGTTTGTGCATACTTGACAAGTATAATTATCTAAGCTAGATAAATACACTAAGCGAGAATAAAAAAAGACAGGAAATAAAACACTTAGAACTGATAAGAAGGATTAACACTCGGTTGGCGCCACCATTACAAACATTATGGAATTATTCTGATTTATCGACAGAATAATATAAATATAGTGTCCTGTTGTAGCTTCATTATTCATTATTTCTATCGTTATAATATTATTTATTAACTATGCTATACATATTCCAATTTAATATTTATTACGATATTTGTAACTCGTAAAGTTATAGAATATCGATAATGATTTTCATGTATTCATGTAACAAAGCACTTTAACTTGATATCAAATAAAAATTAGGTTAATAACAAAATAATAAAGTCAAACAATAATCTTAAAATACAAAAAAGACAAAAGAAAATCTACAGAATGAAATTTTTCAACTAAAAATTAATCAGGTAAAACTCACATTAACCATGACCACTGAATACAGCAGAACTAATTTGCAAATCATTCACGCACCACCAAACAACGAAATAATCCATCTAGAAAAAACAGTTGAAGTTATTCAGACAAGCGAGAAATAACAGACTAATATACAATCAACCATGATTATGGTGCTAGATCAGCTTATTGTCATTGTCATTTCCGAAAGTGATTCACTCCAATACATAATTGACTTTTTCTTTTTCTTTATCTCTACAATTTTCTCCCCCAGAAAATCTTCAAAGAAAAACCTTGAAAAGCTCAATCCCATAAATTACTTATAAGATTCAGAAATATTATTCTAAGAAACCTTATCTATCTAGTTGATTATAGGATAGATTGGACGATGCCCATTATATCAAACTTATGATAATAAATGTCCCAATATTATTTATCCCCAACCCGCCCTTAAAAAAACCTCCTTTCCTATCAAAAAGCGATTCGTCTTCAAGTTCTTCTTCGTTTTGTCCCCTCATATATCAATGTCCTTTCAAGATTCCAGATTCCTAGTCAATGGCACATGTCGCATATTATAAAATCTGGAGTGACTAAATCTACGTTTGGCTTAGGTTAGATTGAACTAAAGTAAGTCTAAAACACATTTATTGACGAATGTAAGTCATAAAGGCCGTATAAGCAGCTTCGACTCGTTGAAATTGGAACTTTTCTTGTCGCGAGCAATAAATCGACACCAAACCCAAACTAATAAAGCACGGGGGCAAAAAATAAGCATTAAGTAAAAAAAGTGTTTTATTGCTTGGAGATTTCTTCAACTGATTGCTAGATTTCCAAATGTTTTCCAAATTTATTAGATTTTAGTACTGTCTAGTTCTACGAAATGTGGAGTTGAAAGAAAATGTCTTTCATCAAATACATCATTAAAGCATTAACATTTACATTAGATTTCTGTTTTATTTCTTGTTTAGACAAAAAATTGAAGGGGTGTAATTGTAAATGCAAAGCATAGAATATAAGTTAATGTTGAAATATGTTTGTTCTTGGATTTCTTAGTATGTAGTTGTGTTTAATCACTAATTTCTTTCTTGGGGTAGTAAATTGCCATAGAAAAGGCTTCAAAACACATTTAGAATGTGGCGAACAGCAATAAATAATAACTAAAAAAAACCTTTTATAATTCTGAACTTTTCGAACTGTCGTGTCAAGTAGTAACTAAAGACTCGTCATTAAACTGTTGAACTATTATAGATAATTAAAGATGGATGTTATTTTTTACCCTTTTAAGTGTGGGAAGACATAAAATATGCATAAATTTCTGGGAACGACCAAATGTTAATATTTAAATATCTTTCGTTCATGATTTTATAATTATTTAGAAATTATGTCTAATCAGAACCGTATCTAAGTATATAACAGTTCTGTTCTGACCATAGAAAAGCAGAGTAAACTTATCTACAAAAAATGGTGACAATTTCATAGTCATATCAGTAATGCAAGCACAGCAATGATAGACATAACAATAGTATGTATTAAATTCGTCATTATATTTCATTTATCGACGCCTAGTTAAATGACAAAAAATAAAACAAAACAAGAAAACTAGAACACTATCATTGATTTGTCGCAGAAAATTTTTATTTTTTCCCCAGAAGCATGCATTCACAGTTTTAAATCCAATCTCGACATTATTCCCATTGGCAGAACAAAGAAATAAACCTTGAGACACTCAAACAAGACGAAAACAAACAGGAAGAATGAAAACGAAGGCAACAAGAAACGGAAATGTCGATTTGTGCATCGCTATGCACATTTGAGAACATTTCGCATTTATATCTCTATAGCAGAATGTCTACACATGCGGATTGTTCATCCTGTTCATCCTATTTCGCGCTATTTGCAGCGCTTCCGTCGTTGTGTTTACGTCTGTTTGCATACTTGAAGCACTTCTTCACCACGAATATGTGCACATCACACGTTCTGCAGTTTTTGCATTTCTTTATCCATGCATATCCATCCATCCGTTGATATATCTATCAAAACGACACCACGCCACCCACGCTTTGCTTTCCACGTTCTATTAGAATTCGTTGTGAACATGTCAATGTCGTAGGACGTAGATGGAAGGCGTTGGTTCCGCTCACGGAAATTCGCGAATTGTCAATTCCCCTTGCAAAATTCTATATCAAACCTGAATGAAAAAGATGTTTCTGCTTTTCTCGCAGTAGCTCTGCGTTTTTGCATTTGTCAAGAGGAAGCAAGTCAAATATTGTGAATGTACTACTTCTACATATGACGCACATCATAATTTCATGAAGTAAGAAAAGTGAAACCAACATATGTCCAATGTAAGAATAAAAGTTCCTCATCATCTTCTCAGAAGAAAATACATTCTGCTCTTATTATTATCATTAATACGTTTCTCTATTTAAATTCTTTGTCGTTTCTTTCAACTTTTGTCGTCTTTGACTACTGCAATTTGAAGATAATGCCATAAAAAAACAAAAATAAAACAGCTGCAGAAGCAATTCAAAGATCGTTCTACTCCCCAGGCGTTAATTGCATAGTCAGCGTTATTTATTTACCTCCGACCTGAGCAGAACGGAAAATAAAGCAAGAACGGCTCGCGAGGAATAAAAAACAACGACGACGACGTGATATGTCTGCGACGGCGCCGGGCTTTGCTGCAACAGAGATGCCAACACGGAAGATAAAACGCCGCAGAATATAAAAAAACGAGAAAAACAAAAAGGAATAAAAATGCTGGACCATTGCGTTGCAGTTTTTGCCCTAGTGGCTCATCGCATTTATACAAGCGTAATAATATTCAAATCGGCATTATATGATAACTAAGCGTTTCTGCTCTCGAAACGAAACAAAAACGAAAAGTAACCCTACTTGTCAACCCTTCGTTGAAAAAGAAAAACAACCGAACGAAATAAAGAGATTGCTATGGAAATCAACAAATTTTAATTTTTTTAAAACTGTCACATCGTTTTAATTACAATTTATTTGCCAAACGAGCAATTTATTTCTCTTGACCTCATCTTAGAGTTTCCTTGAAAGGTTTACCGATTTACTGGACATGATACTCGCCCGAATTGCGCTCAATCGATTTCCGACAGTGGCTAAGTGCGCAAAGACATCGTTCCTCAGTAAAAGCATCTACGATGGAGGAATTCCCAAGAATGTTAGCAATGCGCGAAACGCCCACACGTACTACTACCGCGAGTGTTGCAAACCGGAGAAGTATCTTCAGCAGTTAGCTGATATAACTCAAGGATTCGCTTGGTGGTGGATCCTGTGGCATTTTGGTACAGAGCCTGGTCATGTCTTTGGTGAATTTTCCTATCCGGATGCAAGCAAGTGGACCGACGAAGAGCTAGGCATTCCACTTAAGCGTAGCCACAAAAGCGAGTAAAACTGCAAGAAGTAGTTGCAGCTGAGGCGGAAAACTGCAGTAATGAAATTTAAAATGGTGGAATGTAATGAAAAATTTAAGGATTTAATAAGAGACCAACTGAAGAAGCTGTAAAAAGTTTATGTAGTGTAAACAACGAAATTAGGAAATAAATATTTTATAAGGATTAATTAATTAGATTTGTTTGCAGTCATTAGAGGGATGTGGAACAAAGAAAATGCAATTTGGTGCAAAGGGGAATGGCTGATTCAATCTTACGAGAGTAATTCGTCATCTCCCCTATGCACAGCATCCGGACAACAAGAGAGTCAAATATACAATCGCATCTGTAATTATCCTACCCCCTACACACAACATTCACCAACCCCCGTTTTGCTATCAACTTTGCTCTCGATTCCAATTCTATCCTATCCTAATTCTAAATACAATTCCTATTGATAGTGGTAGTTGCATGCAGCACGTCCGAAACATCTATCTTATCTATATGAGCGCTTCTGCAGCGTTTTGCAGGCTGCACCCCTATTCTTCTTCAACAACCACCACCTCCTAGCATTCATTCAGTATACTCTGTGCCTCTAGCCGATTTATCTGCGTATTGTCGGCATAGGATGTTGGAAGAATTTCAAAAGGTATTATGTGACCTATTCTATTCCATTCCGCACGAGGCGATACGATGATACGGTGTTCGAATGCGCGAGCTGTAATAAAACGACGTCGAGCGACTGCGAGTCGCGGATAAAAACGGCTGATGTGCAATCAGCGCTCTATTTCGATTCCACGAAGGAAACGAGAGAAAAAATCTCGACGGCTGTGTTGAAAGGAAAATGATATCTTGCTACTGGCAGTGTTAGAACGCTTCCATTTCGAGAAAGTACAAAAGACCGTCGACCCTCAAAGGTCGCAGAGCAAAAACTAATTGTCACCACTCGATGGACGGAAAAACTTGAAACAACTTGGAATCATCCGACTTTTTTGTTCTAACTTTATGGCTTGGTTTGTTCTTTTGTTTTACTCGTCTCTATCTATATGTGCGTTTATATATTTGCGGTTAAAAAGTCGAAATGAAGTTTGTGATGAACGATGCATTTATTGCAGCATGCAATAAAGCAATAAGCTAGAAGCGAAACTAACGAGCACCAACTAACTCGAAGTTTGCTTAGTAATGCTACTACGTCAAAGAGCTCTGAAATGCGCTTTGTTAAACTTTTCGCCTCGGTTTGTGATTGATAGCGATATTTCCAGCTAAATTGCCTCTCATACGATGAATGCTACCAAACTTGAAAGCAAATATTGTTCAATTTAAAAATGAATTAACTATTGTCTGACAGGTGCTTCAATCTATTTTACGTTTGCTCTAGGCTAGGTGCTATCATATTTTGTATAGTCTTAAATTTTGGGGTAAATAGCTTATAAAGGATTAGATTTAACTTTTTTTTTCAAGAGCCAATTATATCGAAGAGTTAACAAACTGAGGGAAGAATTGCAGCCAAATTTGACAAACATTCAAAAATGTGGACATAGCTACTCGGTTGTTCTAAATATTTGAAATTTGGCATATACACAAAATATTAAATTTAAAAATACCCGTATTTCGCAATTTTTCAAAATTCACATCTCAAAAAAATGTATCCCCAATTCTATTTGAAGTACCAGACTAAGTGCCATCAAATTTAGCAAACTGTCAAGAAATTAAACAGAACTTCTAAACCAGCAGTCCAAAATCTTTGAAATTTAGAATCTAGATAAAAAATTAAATTCAAGCAGACCCGTATTTTGCAGTTTTTGAAAATTCACATTTCAAATGAAATTATAGCCAATTATATTCGAGGTACTAAACTAAAGAATCAAATGCAACCAAACTTGGCACTCTATCAATAAAATTTGCCATAATTACTAAACCAATAATAAAAAGTTAAATTTGGATTATATGGATTACATTTCCACAAATTATTTCAATATTCATTAATTTCCAAACTAAACTTATGTGATGTTATTTATGCATTCATACAAAACCACATCATGTTTACCATTGCATTTGTTTTACAATGAGTTTATAAATACAT
>JASKGN010027003.1:0-21477 GCA_030556245.1 Falagria sp. GC000072 | reverse complement strand
TATTAATATAGCATGGAAACTTTATTAAGGCTCATGGCTTTTGATATACATAGCTTTTGTTTTTCTTTAGAAATTGATACTCTAGAATATTTTAAGCCAGCGTTGTAATTGAACCGGTAACAATGAATAATTAGTGCATTTTGTGGTGGTAACAGAGTACAAATTATATGTAACAAAATCGAGAAACGCTGATCTCGGAAATTTCCGTTATGCAAGGGAAGGATCATCAAGAAAAGGCTATAAAACGAAAGCTGCATCCACTCGAGGGGATTTATCAAAGAGAACATTACCAACGCAGCTATAAACATACGCGTTGATGGATGAAAGGTAGTTTTTCATCCAACCTGCCATCAGCGGTGCAGTGGTTCTACGTAAATGGTTAGCCACCGTATTTGCTCACAGCAGGTCGTAATGTATGTACCAACAGCTATGCTGAGCAAATTTGATTTAAAACTAAACAACAAGGTTAACTAGCAAGGTTATGAGAAAAGTTATATCATATAATATATTCCTGTCACAATTATTTTGCATGCATTTTCATTGAAAGGAATAAGGGAGTGAGAAAGATATAAAGACAGCATTGTTATTCTATTTTTACGATTTGTGCTAATTAGTTCATCACGTTAATTAGTTCATCAGTTATAAACAAGTATTGTGTAGGTGTAGATAATGATGTGCGCTGCTTTAATAAATAATATATTTGTTAGTTTATTAAATTGTTTAATTAAAATTAAAATTTAATTTTTTTATATAAAAATATTAATATTTTAAGGAATAAGGAATACAATTAGCAAAGTTACTGAAATACCCTAAAACTTGTCAAGCGCCGGTACATAATGAAAACATTATAATGATGTTCTTATCAGAATATTGCTTAAATATTTTTTGATTTGAAATACAATTGATTGCGATATTACTATCCGTTACAAAAGTTCTGGTCCCTCACTTTAAAGCACTTAAAAAGCATTTAACAGAGAATTTAATTTTATAACATATATTCTAATATGAATATCATTCCTTAAATAATTTTTGTCTTTATGCAATGATATATGACAAAATACACAGTTTTAACGGTTATTTTCAGAATGGTGAACTTTACCAATTTATTTCTGGACATCAACAGCATAGAAAATTTTCATTTCTTTATGAATTGTATTCCTTATAAAATGCAAAAATTTGGAATTGAAAGTTTAAAAAAAAACTACAACTTTAGAAACGGATAATAGCTTTCTAAGAAAATAAAGCAAGAAACAAGAATTTTTTAAACGATTATATAGCGAAAATTATATTACTGAAATATTTGCATTTAAGTTACTGAAAAATATATTTTTTCTCAATTGAATAATTTAGAGATTTGAAAACAGAAAACCCGAATTTTGTGGTCACCCTAACAAGCCTTATAAAAACAAATCTGCTACAAAAAGGCTAAGAGCTTACATAGCAAGTCCATTTTAGAATGTTGAACTTTCGTCGGAAAGTTATTCTAACACTATTCGCCATAAATATGTAGAATAATAAAACCTAAACGCACAAAGACAGATTGATTACAAATTTCAATAAGAGTGGCAGGATTATAATAACTTAAAATAAGTTACAGAAGTTAGTGCAATCTCGTGTCTATGATTTGACTCGTATAATTCCATGTAATTCTATTCTCAGTGTGTGATTTTGTGTGATTTTTAGGAGAAACTTTAGTGGTTGAGTTTAATACAAATCAAATATTCAGCGTGACAATGTTATATAAACACAATAATCCGTGCTTGGTGAGGAAATGATTACACCTTTTTACACTACACTTTTTAAATATGCATGTATACAACTATTTTTGCTACAGTGCATTCAGATTCTGACTCAGCTTTAGGACATATTAATGAAAATGATAAAAAATACTGTTTCCGGTATTTGCAAATTCAATTTAAAGTATCTATTAAAGAAGGCTTTTGTTGTACACCGAACGAAAAAGTTTTCAAATAATTTTCATTGGATGTCTCGGCAAACGCATTGCGCCAAATTATTATGCGCGACTTTCGATTTTCTTTTACATTTTCCGTTTCAATTTGTGCAGTTTCCCAAGCATCAGTAAGAAGTCACTTTTTGTCATCTTTCAATCCCTTTCTGGCATAATTACTGAATGCTCGAAGGTTTAAGAGTTCAACAATTTTGAAATGCAAATTGAACAAGACACCCCAGATTATTTCTCCTACCTTCTACAGATAATTAATTAGATTCTTCTAAAATTGAATGAAGTTTGAAAGGATATACTTAATTATTTATTAAATAATTCTTTATCAGTCTAATTTGGTAAAAAAAATAGCTGTGTTTTATTTAATAGATATAGCTAATTAGCTACCCCCAAATTCTAAATCTCTTTTAAAGTTTTCCGCGGGACTGATATCAACTAATTTCTGTAAACTAGCATACATCTTCACCTTTACAAAGGAAGAAATCACTTATTCGTATAGTCCCCTATTAAATACTATGTTAACTCTGAGCAAACTCAACTTATAATTAAATTTGTTGTCATTTTGTGTCTTATTATATCTAATTGTTCGCATTGCTTTTCCGCGTCAAGTTTCAATTCCCTTATATTGTAGTGTGTAGTAATTTCAACTGAAAGACCGGAGGGCTCATGAATGAGACCAGTTAACATAAGTCCATCGAATTAATCCTAATCTTAATTATGGAACTATACTCGTATTCTCTACGCACTAATGAGACCTTCTCCTAGAATATGCAAATATTACGTTACGCATTATTTACTCAGGATATATTCAACTAAGTTGTGTAGTTGGAAAGTTGCCCACTTTTTGGTTCTTTCTCGTTCATTCATAATATTGCAATGATGAGGCATCGATTGTCAACAGGTGCCAAATGAACGTTGCGCCGCCGTCGACGAGATGCGGGCGCACGACAAGCACTTCGTTCGTGGCGAAGACGATGATAACAGTGTGCGCCGCCGACGATGAACACGGCGGGGGCTTGACTACTGGTGTATTCTGTTCTGGTGGGGCGGTGGTTTCGGTGCGAGGGTTAACTACTAAAGCGTATCGCTAGAAACGCGGAACTGTTTGTCGGCGGTCTGATTGCAAAACTCGCGCGTTTTACGTCCGCGGCACTCGTGGACTCTTCGCGCTTATTTTGAACAACCCACAACAAATTATCAATTCATTGCATACAATTTAACTTATTAAATTTTAGCTAAAATATTTTTAAATATTTAGCAAATATACTATTGATGAAAAGTAGTATTATTTGTCTAAACATGAACGAGTGTTTAAATAAATTGAAGATGTCAGTGACTAATCACGTCTCTTACAATACGTCAACAATTCATCAAGCTTCGAATGAGCAAAGTAATCATTGTCCAAACAGTACACATCACGCGAATCTTCAACAGCTTCAGAATTCCCAGCATGCTGGAAATAAGAAGCCCATCAGATTAAAAAATGTTGTATCGAAAGCAGAATCCTTCGATTCGCTTCACATCAAACCCACAATGGTGAGTGCTTTTATTTTGTTTTGATCAAAAAATAAACGAATAGTCTATTCGTTTTCTTCCTTAATTTTCTATCATTGCTATCAACTGATCCTTTTCTTCGTTTATTGTTTTTGATTTGTTTTCGCACGAGTAAATATAAAGATTCATCTGTAATATGCTGCTGCCGTTACCTTTTCAATTGAATGAGTGTTGGGTGGCGTGGATATTAATTTCTCACGTAAAACCATTTCGCCAACAATATGAACAATAGTGAGTTGATAATTAGAAATATTAATATTCCATTCACATGGTAATTTAGTTAGAATATGTCGAGGGGAAGAACATTTTGTAAATAAAATGATTGTATTTGCTTTAATTATTTATTTTCACCGTTTTATTTGCAAAATGTTTAATTGTATACATATTTGTTAAATAAAATTTCAAGATTTATATACAATTCAAAATGAAATATAATTTATATTTTTTATTATTAAAAAAGATTTTTATAAAAATGTTAATAAAAAATGCGGTCTTCATAAGATTTCAAAAAGTCGCTAAATATGTAAGTATGTACAAAAAATCCAAAAATGTTCTTTGTATAACAAATTTTTGAAAATTTTATAAATATATTTATCACCAGTTAAAAAATCTAGAGTCAATTTTCTAGAAGTAGTATAAAAATGTTGAAGTTTAAAATCGTCTTCCATTTCAATTATAAATTCAAGAAAAACACTTAATTAAAACTTAATTAAATTTGGGTTACTGTTTAGGGCAGTTTCGCACGACAAGAATTACTTTCCTATTTTCTATGAGATTGTGTAATAAAGCATCCTCTTGCTTCGTAGAAACTACATCCCGTTTTCAATGGTTTCAATGTGAGAGAATGCGACCAGGACTAAACTAACAATAATCAATTCAAATTGCTTTATTTTAAATTAATTCTTTTATATTTGTGTTTTGACAAGTAAGAAGATTACCTTAGAAATATAACTATAAAAGGAGATGATTTGTGATATAATATTTATGTTGAATTTCGTTTTCGTTTAAACCTATTCTGCTGTATCCTTATTATCGTCCTAGGATCATCATTATGTTCATATAAAACGTTTTATTTGTTTTACACGTTTACGTCGTAACGATGAAATAGTTTGTTACAGGTAGCTGCGTAAAAGTATAATTTTTATTATTATATAAAATTAGGTGGTATGAAGTTTTGTTTTTAGTGATATGGTAAAGTTAGAAATATGACAATTATAACTTTATAATTATGTATTAACACACAAATAAATATATAATTTTATAAAATATAATTTTAATTAAATTTTAATATAATTCATTTAAATATGTAAATATGAAATTTAATTAAACTTTTAAATAATAAAACTGAAAATTAAAATTTTATAGTTTTATAATTAAAATTAGATAATGCAACAATACTTCAAGTATTATCTCCAATTTTGTTTCATACTCACTTTCAAATAATATAATCAATTACTTAAAAAAATATGATAAAAAAGTTTCAAAACAGAAATTAATTTTTTTAATTTACGAGATTCTGAAAGTTGTTTGCGTAATTTTTTGTTTTTTAACTTACGCTGACATCGTTGAAGCTAACTCCAGAAAAATCATTTGTTCTCGCGTTCGGGAAGAAATAAAGCTCTATTGGCGTCAATGTGCGAGTGGTGTGTCGTTGCTGCTGTATCATTCTAGCCGCTAAGCTGTCGTGACTTTTGTTCGTGTAGTCTACCAGCATGAAAAATTTCCTATCGCAACGTTTACATACTCCAAAGCACTGGTTTCTTTGCTTTTCTTCTTTGGTTTCTTCGCGAATGCCGTACCGCGGACTATCAGAAACTACACGCGTACAAGCGCAGGATATTCCATTTTGAATAACATCCTGCAATTTGTTGTTGTTTCCTTTATGGTTTATTTATATTTACTTTCCGGATTCATTCGTGAATATATTGCAAGTTGATATCAAATATTTGAGGCCCGCTTATATAATATTCATTTGGAAATCTCAATTTTTTTTCTGAGAAACAATAACGACAGATTATTAAATTATTATAACATTTTTACATATATATATATAGAAAATGTAGAAAAGAAACTGTGTTAATCTTAAGTATCTGGTTCTGAGCGTATGTCAAAACTTATGTTCATATAATTACAACCGTACGAAGTAAAATTAAAATTAAATCAACCCCTATCATAGTCTCACAAATTTATTGATTGAACAAGCATTTTAATTAATTTTCCACCTTAACTGGTAAATTGTTATTGATTCTTCTTGCTACACGTGAGTATTGGATTCTTTAAAGGTTCACACACTTAAAAGCGAAAATCATATGGCTTACGAAGATTTTTATTCTCAGAAAATATTTGACAATTACAAGTTTTACATATTGTTCATTGGCTGCAGGAATAACAATTTTCAATTCAGCTACTGAATTAGGCTTCGAATGTTAGAACGAAATATCATTATTTTTATTTATAAATATTTCCGAATTATAAAAATGTGTATCTCAAAATTATGAAAAATTAGAGAATCACCTCATTAAACATATGCGCAAATATTTTGGAAATATTTTTCTAATACACAAAATACATAATGATATAAACTATTGAGTGAGTTGTGGTTGCTTCGTGTGATGTTTTAGAAATATTGTCGGAGAGCAATGACGATCGCCGTAATTTTAAAACAACTGTCACGTCTTGTGTTCACGTTATCGCTCCATCGTTCCATTTTAATGCAAACTTAAGTCGGTGGATGTAGGCAAAATGTACATGCATATATACATGATGTCATCCATATTTCGCTTGCGAGTTATCGATGTTCCTTTTGCTTGCTGCGATTTTCTTGTCGTTCTGCCAATGTAAACAAGCCATATCTGCCATTCACAGTCTTCTTACATATGGAATGTTTTTCCGGTGTAAATTTTCAAAAATTCTTCAGAACATTTCCACTCAAGCTGCGAAGTCAAAACGATTGTTGTTGATAGGTGAAGTGGTATCTTTGAACATTATGATAATATTCATGTCGGATATAGTAAAAATTTTAACATAGGACTCAAAGAAAACGTTTTATAATTTTGTTTGAAATTTACTAAAAAGATTTTACTACAATTTTCAAAAGCAATAAAGAAAATTATTACCACCAAAAGCCCAGAAAATCAATTAGTGCTTCATATAAGACATGAGGCTACTCATTTCTAAAGTTCTTTGAGATGTTGAAGTGAAGAGATTAACATTGAAATTAAATTGAAAGCCTTCGTTTTATTTTATATCATATAAGTTCATATAAAATTCCAGTTGTATAATATTGTAATCAATTTGATTATATAATTTACTCTGATCGTTTATTACGCAATTTATCCGCCATCCAATTCATTCTCTAATTCCTGCATTCAATAGATCGGTGACGTAAGTTGTAATAAAGCCGATGCATCCCTCTTACCAATTCACGCAATAAATCTGTTATAATTAAAATATTTTGATCAAAAGAAATACAGTTTGAAAGCCTAAATTTTTTTTTTTTTATTTATAACAATTTTTTATAATGCATATGCTCATTAGTTGTTGTTCCATAGATTACCCATTATTGTCCAAACATTTCATAAACTGCTCGTCGTGGGGTTATGCTGCAATTATAATTTTTATTACAGCATTTTAATCAATCATGATTTTATGTTTTATGTTTACAGGATATTTCATATATTGTGGATAAAAAGAAATTTATAGATTTTAACTTTTACGTAATAAGTTTAGGATTTTTTTGCACGCCTAAAATGGCACTTTTTTGTTGTGGGGGGTTTCAAAAACTATGGGTCATGAGTCATGACTCATGACAAACTAAATCATTAAAGTGAAAATGCACATAAAGACATTGGAAAATATAAAATTTAAAAAATAAACGCAAAACCGAAAATATTTTGGGCAGCCCTGATTTGAATATGTAAAAAAAATTATATATTTTTAAACAAAAATGTAAAAATCAAATAATTACACGAAAAATTCTTTTTAGTGTGCAACTGGTAGCAGGAATTTTGTTAAAGAGTAAAACTTGTATGTATTTTCAAAAAGGATGAAAGCGTTGCAATGGATTTCTATTGACTACTCATAAATCGTTTCAATGCCGTGTTACAATTCTATTTTCCGCTAGCGATTGGTATATCGGCAAATAAATTGAAAAAAAAATGTATGTAGGTTTCAATTTCGATTGTTAAAATTTCAATAAAATCTTGGTGTATGTCTATCTATACCCGTTTATTTTGTTTCGCAGCGTGTGCTACCCTTATCTTTACATACCATGTGTTCCAAAGTTATATTAAAATAGTTCAATGAGTAAATAAATCGTTCATTGTATTTATAACAATGTTTACACTTTGTTAGAAATGCAATTAATCAAAAATAATACGGATCACAAAAAGTTATATGCTGATTACAAAGCAAATAAATGCCACGTTGAAATAAACATTTATTCAAGTTTATGCAAATAAGTGAATTTGAAAACCACAGTTACATATGGTAGATTGTATGGTGTAAAGTATTCCTCCACACTCGTATTTCCTTATTCTTTTTGTTTCTCATAAATTAAGTGAGTTTTCCTTAAATGGATATAAATTTTAGAAAAGTCCTGTTATAAATATCATTTACTGTTCTGCTGTATATAACGTTATCGTGCGATTACGTCAAATGGTTTGAAGTCCATTTGTACGCAAATTTGTGTGCACGATTTTTATAATTGAAAACGCCCATTGTTCAATTGCAGCGGCATCATACACACAATAATTTTTGAATATTTAAAAACTTTTTTAATCAATGTTGGTGAATGAGCTAACCGAAGTCGACACGATGGCTAAACAACAGTGATTCGCAAACACAGACGAGAGGAACCGATGCGACGCCGACGTCCAGACTTGGGCGCACGAACAAATCGAAACTGAATGTGAAAACAAATGCCGGAATACTCGCTGAGTAGAGCAAGAGCATCTATATGGAATTCAATAAAATGTGAATTTCAACAGCAGTTGCTTCTGTCTTCTCTATTATACTTTTCTATCTCGCTGCGTTGCGGAGTGACTTTGACTGGAAGGGACTTGCCACAGATATTCGACAAATTTGGTATCTACAATTTCCAAAAGGACTAGATCGAAGCTGCAACAGCGAAAACGAAGTTTTGAGTCTCTGCAGGCCATGTGAAGTCTTTACTTCTTCTCTGGGCATTCTTTTAGCACTTTTGACGCATTCAATGGACTATGAAATTTAATATGTAATGCTTGTAACAATTTATATCGAGTTATTGTTCATAAGATGAAAACAAAACAAAAAGTTTCTATGTTTATATTACTATTTGCGTTTATTTAAATATTTAAAATAATATATGTAGTTTTAAATTAATATTACCCTTTGTTAACTTGAAATAATTAAAATAAATTATGAATCAAAAGGTACATATTTCAGCGTTTGAAATATAAACTTCATAGTTTTACTAATTATAAAAGTATATTTATATATACACAATATGCAATTATACACTTAACATAACCATTAAAAAAGGAGTATTGTAAATTATGTAGATAAAAAATGTGACGACACATTTAATAAATTTAGATATTTTGGCAAGATTAATATACTTTAGCCCTTAAATACGCAATTACAATAAAAAGAATAATGTAATTGATGAATTTAGTAGGTAATTCATACTTCAAATATATTTTTGTTCAATCTGTGCACTGATGATTATTACTTTTTTAAGTGCCACTAAAAGTTCGTTTCAAGAGCAAATACACTTCGTATATATTCCTTTATAAGTATAATAAAACTTTATTAAAAGCCTGTGACACAAAACAACATCAAACAAATTACCACCTTAGAAAATTTTAGTACGATCAAAAGCATTATGACATAAAAGGAATATCAAGTGTGTAGTAGAAAATGGAAATATTAACTTTTTATGAAATTTAAATTTATTGCAACTTTAGATTTAAAAACATTGTAATGCTAACGAGAACCAAGTGATGTTCTTTCTCGGGACCACTTTTTCGAGAAGTTAAAAACAAAATTAATAAAATGTCACAAACATTCAAGATACACAATTAGAATCCAATTTTACGAAGTTTAGAAATTAGAGGTAGATTAAACAATGTTACAATTTGATTTATTTTGATAGGCCGAAAACATGACAATTAACGAATCCTGTGCGAAGCAAACAAAATATAACA
This sequence comes from Falagria sp. GC000072, assembly GCA_030556245.1. Taxonomy (NCBI): domain Eukaryota; kingdom Metazoa; phylum Arthropoda; class Insecta; order Coleoptera; family Staphylinidae; genus Falagria; species Falagria sp. GC000072. The sequence goes on along the minus strand of JASKGN010027003.1, from coordinate 11,775 downwards.
ACGCATCTGTACCATATGACATAAGCTTTTGTTGACAAAAAATAGGAAAAAAAAAGTAATTCAATGTGTGTTCTCAAACGATGGTTGGGATAAAAGCCAGTGGACAACAGTGAGTACTGAGTACATGAATGCCACCGATTATTCAATTCTTCTTTTGAGGTCGATACAACAATTGCCAAGAGATTTCCCATTTGTATTGTATATCGACCTGTCGTGATTTTCTAATGCTTTTTTTCCATATGTAAAATGCGTATAGATAACTTTCTACATTCTGTCAAATATCTGTAACAAAAAAGAAAGAAAAATATATAGGCTTTACATGTATTATATTAGTTAAATAGAAATTTTATAAAAAAAGCAATTACCGCAATTAATTAAAATAACTGAATTGTAGTAATCGTAGTATTATTCCGGCATTAAAATTGTTCAAACGCCTAAATACAGTTAATCCTGTTTATTTACAAAGCGGAATCCTTTTGCCATTCACATAAGTCATTTTTAACGAAGGCTTTGCCTTCAATTAAAAGAATAATATATGAAAAGTGATAATAGAACATAAAATTAGATTATTAAAAATAATTATTTGTTAATAAAAATTAAATTGAATTTATGTTTATGGTGCTAAGTTTTATTCATATTGTAAAAATAAAATGTTTAATTCTTTATACAGAATTTATCCAAATTTTAGTGCCACGAATAATAACGTTTTGTTTATTTATGTTTTATACGATATCATATGTAAATTACCTAACAATAATCCGATTATTTTCAGTAAATTTTGGCATATTGACGATTTAGATCAGAGTTTCTCAACTTTTTCACCTGTTCTACCTGTACAATTAGAAATAAGATGTTCACCCCTTTATAATAGTATTGTATATTAAATTCTATAGACTTTCACAATATTCAATCTTTTCCATTGTTCATCTATATACGTCCGAAGGGAATGTTATTATCGCTGGGAAACACTGATGTAGATCAAAATTAAATCGGAGCGCGTTCGTTATCTTGATTTTATTGATGAGCGGGAAATATATGAAAACTAATCTTTTCGATTTATTTATAATTTATGCAAAATCGTAAATAAAATTTTTGATATACATATTTAAATTCAATCAAAATGTCCAAATCTTATATTTAACGGCCAAAATTAATCAATTGAATTAAATGGACACAAGCAAATTAATTAATGCAATAATTGCTTTTTAATTACAATACATTAAACATTTGATTTATGCTTAAATTGAACAAAAATACAATAATTTAATTCATGGCTTAATTCCAATTATTTTAGATTTTACATTTACATAATATGTATTTAATCAATGTGTACGTTTAAATCTGGAATATAAACTGTATATTGATAAAATCTATCAATATAATTTATAATTACCATATTAATAGTTATAGTTGTTTAAAAAACAAGAACGTTAAGTCAATTAATGATAGAAAATGATGAATGCCTACTAACGTTTGAGTTGATAATATTGTTTTCAAAATTTAAGCAAATCTTCTGCAAAATTAAGAAATTTAATGTTTAAAATACATACATATGATTGTGGTAGCACATAGGTAGCTAGCATGTTCAAAATTTACAGTAATGGCCGACGGTGACGTTAGCGTTTCATATAAAAAATTAGTGCATTAAGATGGTAGAGATAGACATGCGCTACATTAATGCTTTGATTTTACAATTTTCATTAGATGAAAGTAAATTTTTCTAGCATGTTGCATGTAGACTGTTTTAATGCATTCAAATGCTTCAGCAACAGCGGGCCATCACTATAAAATTTGAACATGGCCATGTATGAAGCTTCGATGAAAAAATATTGTAATCAATTTAAACGTTAATCGTAAATAGTTACGCTTTCGTGCACGAGTTAAACTTTTCAATCTTTATTTATTGGGCTTAACATTATCGTTACATAAATAACTATTAACAAATTGTAAATATATAGATATTATTTATAATTACGTTGACCATCCGTTCTTTATTCATTTTATTTTATTTTAATTTTTTACTTTAATTTGTCCTTTATTTTTCCCCAAATGTTCTTTATTTTCGTCCAAAATATATGGTCACCGTAATTATTATATTAATTTAGTATATCTTCGGCAAAATTTACCTATTGTCGTAATTTTATTGGCATATTCACCCTTATAAATATCAAATATATGATTGATTTCAAAATATGTGAATAAATTTAACTTTTTAAAGTTATTCATCTTTAAAAATATATAACAATTATAAAAGTAAAGTAATAACTTTAAGCTAGTTGTGATATTATACATTGTTATCTTTCAATCAACTATATATTCTCTTACAATTCTGAATTAAAAAATATGCAAACACAGTTTCAATTAAAACGGCAGAATATAAATGAACAATACTTTTTAAACTGAGTGTGTATTTTACTGTTGATATTCCGATTATATTTCCAGATAACCTTACAAGTTTAGTAAAAAAAATTGTTACGTTACATAGCGGTTTAATTTCTCCCTCATCTGATTTAATGCTTTCCCTATACCAAATATTTACCAATGCCTTCTAACTTCTGAAGTACATGTTTGCAAAAATGAGCAACGGAGAAAGTTGTCTTTATTTTATTTCTTTAATTAAGCAAACATTTGCTTTAATTATTGTATTAAAAATATTTCGAAAATTTTTGACAATATATGTATATAATGTATAGTAAATGTTTAACGATACTATTAATGACCCAGTATTTCTAATACAACAAAATTTTGCATTTAAGGTAAATTCATATAAGTGTAAGTTGTTATAAAATTAAAAGTAAGAGAGAAGATTAATTAATCCGGCTCTATATAATATTGATTTTATTGACGATAAGTAAACACAGGAAGAATTAGCAAACGACTACAATAAATATACTGTCCTCTTAGCTATTAGCTTCAGTTACAAAGCTGATAATCTTATAAATTTCGTTCTGGATAAATATTTAATCCGTATATAGATGCGACTTTTGTATCAAATCATTAATGAGGCATAATCCAAAGGAAAATCCGAAAATTGTTGATTTATTAATTTGTTTATGATGCCCTTTTCAAATTATTGGAAATATTCGTTTATAACAATTAATTATTTTTTATTTATTTCGAAGAGTATCTCTAAAATTCTTAATAATGAGAAACTACTATTTGCAATTAGTCACAACAATAATATCTACCTATAATAGAATGGCATACGCATAGGAAAGCAAAGAGACATTTTGGATATATTGAGTCCCCAATCCAATAAACTACTAAGTAAGCAGATAAAAGAATTTAAAAAAAATTGATAAATTCAATTGAATTTATTATATATAATTTTAAATTTTACTAAGTAAACAGTATAATTAATATTATATATATGCAGATATGTACAGATAGGTGCTTGTATAATCATTTTTAACATATAATAATTTTATCAGTCAAATAGCTATGGAAAGTGAATATGCATGCAACTCATAAGTGTAAATTTATATAATTTGTCATAGATAATTAAAATTAATTATTTATACCGTGAAAAAAGACAAACAAATATTAGTTAAAACAGATTATAAAGCAAGCCGCTTTAGAATGATAAACGTAATAAGGTTGGACGTGTCGGATATACATTTGTTATATTTGCACGAACGTGTTTATTGCACATGATTTCGCAGGTTCAAAAAGTACTCACGTAGTGCCGACAAAATTGTGCGGCGCGACGCGGCAGCTTTGGAAAATTAAGGAAAGTTAGAGCAATTGGTTCCACAGATGCGCTTAATCTATGATGCGCAGAAAGTTTACAGGAAAATATACAATTTATTCATTTAGTTAGATTTAATAGTTTTCTATGAATAACTTACACATCGCCAATACTATAACTATTTTTGTTTTTTAGGTGTGAGAGAAAATTTTCTAGATAACGATAATCCAAAAAGCTGAATACAATATTAATTAAAATGAAAGGATTTTTTTAATTTGAAAAACAAATATGTCAAGAACTATTAAAAATTCTATAAATTAAAAATCTATTTTAAGAAATAAAAATTATTTGTCTATAAAATTGTAATTTATTTGATACATTTTTTAATTTAACAACAAATATTATTTTAAAATTATTAATAAGTAAATATTAAAAGTCTACATAAGAAAAAGGAAGGTGACAAAAGAAGTAACATTTTTCAAAACAAATTTCAATAAAGATCAGAAAAAAAACTAAGAATCTTACTTCCAACTAATTTTCACAGCTGCTATGCGACGGAAAGAGAAACAAAACAGAAATAAAAATGTTGCTCTACATTTTCAATTTCCAGGAAAACTTCTCCAGGATTCAATATCATTTTTGCCTTGGCATAAATTTTAAATATCATTTATTTCAATACAATTTAATATAACAATGTTTAGATTTTGTTTCACTCGCAATTAGCCAAATCACAAAAATATTATATAATTTATTTACTTAATAAAGTCGTTTTGTTTCAATACACATTTTAGAAGGAAATTAGCTTCACAATAAGATCCTTAGCAAGGCAAGAGTTCTTGAGGAGTTTTTCATTTACGCCGCGTGTATAAGAAGGCATCATTTCCTGATTAAATTTAATGCTTTGTTTTGCACATTGAAAGTTACGAGGTATTTGATAGAAAATTAAATTTTAATCTATGTTTGTTTTCGTCTTCAAAGCTAAGTTTATGATTATAATTCAGTTTATCCTAGCAAAAAGTTCAATGAGAGTTTCTACGTTGAGTGTAGGTGTACAATGTACAATTTAGTGACATTAATTCCAAATGAAATTAAATTGTTATGTTTTGACTACATATGTTGTATGTTGTTTATTATTGAGAATAAATGAGTTTTGGATTTTAGAAAATCATTTGGTATTGCTAACCTAGTAATTTCCTTTTATTTATACAGGGTAGTAAGAAACAAACGGAAACGCTTTCCGTAGTGACATTGTCTGCATTTTTCTTAGTATGAATCAGAAAAAACTACCTTTCTGAGACCCATGAGACGTCGCAGAACTCATGTAAAGAAATCATATATGTGGCAATTTTTACAAAGTTACCGATTTTGGTTTTGCCATTGCACTGTGTCATACTTATTTTTTAGAAAAAAAAAGCGTATCGGAAGAAGTGTTAACGAACAATGAAAAAGGCATTTCCCAATGACTAAACAGAATCAAATTTTGGAAATGTGAGCTCGAAAGAACATAGAAGTAATATGTAAAGAAAGTTTTTACCAAAACAACGTATTTCTACTTAAAAAAGTAAAACTTTGATGTACTTTTGCGACGGAACTGGAGGTTTTGAATTCTTACTCAGAAAAACTTGCGGAATAAAGCTATGACACCCTGTATACTAACTGTACTTGCAACAAGAAAAATAAACATTTTTAGCGTATTTAAAATGAATTTAATGAATACACTATATTTTTGGTTTTTCTATTTGGTGCGTAAATGTGCAAATTTTTAGATGTTCTAATTCTGGAGAAGCACGATTATCATTTTCTTCAACTATAGCCCTATTAGCACTATTGCCAACTTCACATTGCTGTACCGTTTCAGCATCTCTCCTGTCCTTTATTTTCTTCGTCATTGATGTTTTTTCCAAATCGTCCTTTATTAAATGATACGAAATATTTGAAAATAGAATAAATATATATTTTACACAAAATGTAACGAACAAATCTCATGATGCCAATGACATCATAATGTCTTAAACTGTAAAATTAGTGGATTCCCAATCTCACTATCTTACAAATTGTCACTATCAACGCAATAGCAAACCTCCCTTCCGGCAGATGGCAAGGCTGCTCGTACACCGCTGAAACTTTATTTTTCTCCATAAATATAAACCAATATACACATAATTTTTAATTAACATTAATTCAAGATAGATTTAAGTTATAATTAGAAATAATAAGATAACAATATAACAATATCATCCAAATGAAAAGCCATTTAATGAAGTCAAATAATGTAGATATATTTTATATTTTATTACAAAATGTGTCGTAAACTATGGCAATAAATTGACATTTGATTTTCAATTTGCGTTTTATAGATCAACAGCAACCTTTACTGCATTTTTATGACCAAGCGGACTGAGATGATCATAAATTAATTAAATGTATCACAATTTACTTTAATTGTCGAATGTACTTATAAGCTATGATCATAAATTTATAAATATGTGAATGATTGATGAGTTTGCTTTAATAAATCAATTTCTTGCGATTTCAATGAATTTTAGTAATATCCTGCACTTAAATTTTCTTTTAGTTCAGAATAATTGCATGATAGATCATTATACTTGTCTCTTTTCTAATCTTGCGTATCGTTCCTTCCAACAGGGTGTCCTGTTTAAATTCGCTGAATGACGACGTGATCCAATAAAACTACGTGATCGTATAGCGGCGTCTCGACCGTTAGTCGCGTGCTGTTGCTACCGGGTGGCTCAACCGGGTCGACGCAAATCACTTTACGATCGAAACGGTTTTGGAACAGGAGTCCTTTCTTCGGATGCACAATGACCTGTTACAAAGAAATCCCAAGGCAGATATATTATGTAAATTACGAAGAAGGTTAACCACACTACGAAGTATATATATTTCTATACACATGTGAATACAACTTTCAATCTTTAATTCAAATTGAATTTTAATAATGAATATAATTGTTATTTATGGCTGGGAGGAAATGGAAAAAGAACAGAGACGAGATGCGTGACACGTGTGTACAAATTTTCAGACATATACTTCTTCTAGCAACTTTAAAGATATTTTTGTTTGAAATTGTGTACTTTTTATTTTGTTTATATATGTTGTTAATGTGATAATCACAATTTTATTTTACAAAAACATATTTTTTGTTATTTAAATTATTACATGACTACCGGCATAGCACTCATTTGACTGGTATTCAAATTCATGATTCCAGAATAGCGAAAGAATGAAGAAAAGAAAGGAACTTTTTGTATATAATCAGTTACATACTGATATGCGGTAAGGGAAACTCAGGGAAGTCGAAAACAGAGGGAGGCGCACATATACGTGACAGATAATTTCGTAAATATTGAAAAGCAGAAAAAGTTTGCGATTACATCATACGGGCGGGTAACACTTTTAAGAGGGACGTATTGTTGATGTCGGCAATGTTGTTACTCATGTAAGCGTATACTTTATATATATATCAATCTCGATGGTTTGCGATAAGCCCATGTGCATGATTGTATAAGGGAATACGTGAAAGAGTATTTGTCATAATTTGATGTGCAGACATAACTTTTTTATGAATATACAAGCACAATTTCATTTTATGCGAGAATTAAATAGATGAAATTGTAATATAACATACGTGCGAGTATCAAGCGAATAGCACATGAAAATATGATTTAAGAAGATTGCTACTAAAAGGTGCTGTGAAGGCAAATTTTACTCTGCATTAATTCGAGTGTTAAATCGATGACGGGAAAGCTTTAATCTCAAGCGCATAAAAGTCGCCTAGGTGGATGCTTAGTTTGAGGTTATATATTTATGACTTATTCCTATGCAGACATCCTATTACTGAAGTTCCTTATCATGTATTATTATTCTGTGTTAACTATTTTATAGATTAGTTTATTTTTAGAGTTTATACGATCAAAGGAGAATACCGTTGTTCCTATAGCAACAATCACTTTTCCTAATTTTGACAGCTATTTGTAAACTATTGTTTTTTTCAAGTTCTGGCCCCTCACTTTGAAATCCTATAAAAGAAAACATATTTGTTCATTTAAAAGAAAATTTAATTCTACATATTTACTGATATTTTTAATGCTTTTCTACTTTTGCAATATTAATAATATATTTACGAAATAAAGTAATTACAAATAGATAATGTAATGTTTGACAAAAATTTAATTAAACTCGAAAAAAATCGATTTTCAATAAGTAGAAATGTATTCATTTGTTTAGAGTATTCTATATATATACACAAATATCCTAGAAAAAGAATTTTGAAAATAACCCTCTTGTATTCCAAGATATCATTTTGTTATATTATATTGATTTAAAATGAACACTTCTCAAACATAGGATTTCAAATTTTGGGATTATATAAACAGATAAAATATTTACAATATGTCAAAAAAATAAAATTTTTCCATGCAGTAGAAATAAACTGGCAAAGTTTTTGCTAAACACGAAGAAGCTGCAGGACTTTCAAGTAGAAACTATAGTTTTCAAGTAGAAAATATAGCTTTGAAAATTACCTACAAAATAGTGCTAATACATATTTACAGTATTTTTTGTGGTTTCTGTTATTGAAAATAAAGAATTAATGGAAATTTACATTTTTTGTCCAACATATGTTCCTAGTGTCTAACAAGTTTGATTCTCAGAAAAATTGTCACAAATAGAGTTGCAGAGCTTAAAAAAATATTTCAAAAATTTACTTACATTATTTTTATTGAAATCAACAACTTACAATTGTTTCAAAAGCTTGAAATGTGTATCACTACTATCAAAATATATATCACTACTATCAAAACGTATAAACATTAAGAATAGTGACGTTGCTGTGGTAATGACATATGAACATCAGAATTACATAAATCTTCCAAAAAGTGGTTGAAAAAATATCATTACCGTCTTGATTATAGCAACATTGGCAACATATGTAAGATAACTCGCGCAATCCTTGCATAATTTACGATAATACCATGGTAATTAACAAATCCATGCTAGCAACATATGTTTATATACAACCTCAGATATGCCTCAAAGGAACACGATTTAAGCCGCTTTCCTTACTAATTCAACCAATATACGCGACTAACCAAACTTGATGCTAATACTGATTATGCTAACACGAAACTTCATAAATTGTTCATGTTAGAGACAATATTAAAACAAAAATGACATGGAAGAAACCAATCAAACATATAACTTTTTTTCTATAAATAAAATAAAATGAAAGTTTCAAAAGTTACATGGCACGCATTACTTTTTACTGTACGATCTACTAGCAAACAAACAAATCAATGTAAATGGAAATAGAACATTTATGAGAATAGTTTTAGGATATCGGGATATCAAATGATTTAAATTGAAATAGTTGGTTATTTCCACACTTGTTTTAGGGGTATATTAGTTTCCATATGCCAGTATTGAGTTATTCAATAGCATTGAATTCACTCTAGGCATATAATGAACTTATTTCATTTAAAATTAAAAGAAAATTTTAATCAAAAGAATTATTTCAAAATTATAAATTTCCAAAAAGTCCATTAACAAAAGATCAAAAAAGAAGAAATAATTGGGAGAATCCTAATCAATATAGCAAATGGTTTCAACTTGGATGACAGTATTGGAAAGTCAATAAAGTCAGCCGTAAAATTACATTAACTAGATATGAATTTTGAGCATTCGATTAAAAGCGAATATCCTAATTCGTTGATTGGAAATTATTTTCAAGTCATTGAAGCTTACTCCTAGTTATTATTCCATTACTGGATGTTATTGAAAAATTGTAGAAGCGAATGTTGCACACAAAGATTCTTGCGGTTCGCAACTTTGTATTTCAAGTATGAAGTGACTTGAGACTCAATTAACTTATTGAACTGAGTTTTGTTGCATATTCGAGCTTGGGTGACTTACAAAGTTAGCCGTTGAGATGTGAACACAAGTTTCATACAATTCAACCAAATGACAAACTAACTGTTGCCGTTAATAGTCGACCTCGCGAGCAATGATTCCTTTTCATATTGCTTCGATTCGTTACGGGGCGTTGAGTTTACATTTGCAAATTTCGCTTTAGTAGTTACTTAGACGCACTTACATATGTAACTTCTTCAGCTGTTCAACAATCAAGGAATCGCCTGCGGCGCAATTACTTGCTAGAATACGGAACAACAAACACTACACTAGTGGAGAAAAGGAACAGCATATCTCTTGAATGGAGGGACTTTAGGGAAGCGTAACCGAAACCTACCCATAAAGGGTTGCCTATTATTAGGTCATTATTATAACTAGTTTCCTCACTTACCGACCTTATGTACTCTAATAAAGTTTTGTTATTTTATTCAGTGCTTTGTAGTTTAGATATTAATTAATTTCTAGTTAATTACTAAATTTTTCAAGGTATTAATTGTAATAAGTTAATAAATCTATATCTTTTGGTTAATGAATGATATTGTTAGCTCTATTAGCTGTTGATTAATTATGCTGAAACAACAAACTTTCCATAATAGTGTTCACAATGTATTATAAATGATCATGCATTGCATTTTAACAGTTTTGGAGTTGTTTAGTAATGACATGAATTAACAATTCATTTAGAGGAATGTTAATAAAGTCCAAGTTATAAATATATAGAACTATTAATAATTTTAGGCAATGATTTTATTATTATTCCAATAATACCTGCTAATGTAGTTTGTAATGAAGGGGTTTTGCGTGTCAAAATTTCATTCGCGGTCAAAACAAAAGATAAAATTAATGTGGTGCAGCTTTACGTTCAGCTCGTCTAGGGCAAAGTTACTGCGGATTCTGAAGGAGCATTAATTATGTTGTCTCAAAAGAGGTAAATGTCACAATGTATTATGTCGTTAATACATCTTCATAACTTACGTTATACAAATAGTCATATGTTGAACAAACGTATGTAGCATGTCTGTAAGGTCTTTAAATTAATTATTTTGGCAAATTTATTTGTGAATGGTTTTGCTTCTTTTGAATTTGCAACTGCGAGTATATTAAAACAATTATAGTTTAATTATACCCGAAGTTCATAGATGAATAAATGTTTGGTCAACCGTAATGATATGGTAATGTGTTTTGTTGGAATTGTTACAATTTTTTATTATTACTTTAGAAGAGCTAAAACATAAATCCTACTCACTCGGAAATTGAAGGAATCGTTGGATACGCTTACTCCCATTCTCCAGTGATAGTACCCCAGATCCGTATTTCTTGGCCATAAAAGTCGTTTACCTACAGATATTAATATAATATACAATTGCTTTGGGAATGACAAACATATTTTGCTGCGGGCCAAAGAAATGCAAGAAAAACTTTGTACGAAAGTTGAAGAAATGGAAATATTTTGAGTAGGTGAAGAACTGGAAGAAATAAGAAAGAAGCAAATTGATCCCTAACCGATGTTTAAGAAATATATGTAAATATACGTGAGAATTCTTATGTGGAATCCCATACCTCTAAAAAACGGTTTCCAATCTTCAATTTTCAAGCGGTCGCCATAATCGATATAACCGGATACTTCAAAGCCACCGGCCGTGTTGTTCCGAACGAATATTATTGTCTGTAAGAGAATATATTACAATTTTAAATTTTATAGAAGTCATCTTTACATATGTAACGTAATGAAATCTTATAGCTGTGTCATTGAATAATAAAAATCTTCTTAGTTTGTTTTAGGAAAGTTCAAATAGAATAGTCCAGTTTAATGCATATTTAGTTTCTTGGGAATATTCTGCAAAAATGATATCCAATTCTGTAAATGGTTGAGAATTTAAATTTAATCTTTATATTCGTATTACAATTTAACCAAAGATTATAAAAGTACAGTTAAAATTCTAATATTAAGGCGGTAATTGCCCTGTACTCCCTATGTTGATAAGACTTCAAACACGTTTGTCCTGAAACTACTGGACCAATTGTCATTACATAAAAACTATAATGAAGTTCACGATTTTCCCTAGAGCCTCACAATAAAACCTTAAACCACAGAAAGCAGTAACTCCATCATTTTATTTTTATAATATCATTTTTCAATTTTCTCCCCTACCATTGTT
>JASKGN010026997.1:0-10946 GCA_030556245.1 Falagria sp. GC000072 | reverse complement strand
TAATTATAAGTATTAGCTATTTTTCTTGTTACATTATTAATATTTAAAACTCAAATTATGGAAAAGCAACCAAATGCTATCTATGGCTGGCAAAAATTTATGGCTAGCTTTTATGGATAACTTCTCACCGGTACCGGAATTATAGGTAGAACAAGCCTTGACTAGGTTTATATTCACTATCCCGAAGAAATAGAGTGTTTATCTGTTGATTCGTGCGGTAACAAAGTAGGTTGCGAAGTGTGGCAGCATCCTTGCAAATTTAGAAAACGGGTGCCGTGGGTTTTCCGCACGATCGGTGTCGTCGTCTAGGAAAGGAAAGGAAGACGATGGCGGGATAATGATGGTGGTAGTGGTTCTAGCAAAGGTTCGAGTTTAAAGCGGATGTGCTGAGATTTGCTGGGAGGCGGCAAAGCAAGTGGCGTCAGTGTCTGTATCCGCGTTATACATCTAATACCTCTCGCCAAGCGTCGTCGTCGGCGGTGTTTAGCAGAGAAGGAGGCTTCCCCCTGGTAGAAGAGGTGCGCGCTTGTGAAACCGAGAGGATCCGAGAGAGGATTATATGACTTAAATCGGCGGAACTGCTATTTTGCATCTTTACTCTCTTCTTGGCTTCGTGCATCGCAAGCTAAAGAGCAGCAACCATAGAATCGCTTCACTTCTTTCCTTTTTTTTTGGCTTTAAACTCGTGTTACTTTCATTTTAATTTCTTCCTTTTTGTGGGCAATATTCTTGATATCAACTACCTACTTTGATACAAGTTATTCAAGTTGCGCACAGGTTTAAATTTCAGCACGGAATTTGTCTCCAAATCAAATGACATATTTTTATAAATGGCTTTGTTTGCTTTTTCGCAGTAGATTAAAAATTTTTGTAGATTTTACAAGCCGAAATTGCGTGGAGCGGAAATTGTTGTGCGATGGGGGGACACCAGTATCAGCTCAACCCACCCAACCAACCACCAAAGCAGCGAATTCATATGACGTCGTTATTAAAATAAAGTAGTTTACATTTTTATTGAGCACTCTGGCCAATAATATACGAAACGAATATACGCGATATATATGATGGCAGGGTATGAACGAGGGAAATTAAAGGGAGTCTCGCATTCAAGTTGCATATCTGTCTGTCTGGCATACTATGTCCTGTTTTGTACTCGTACCTACATCATGCATGTGCGTACATGTACTATCGAATATTCCATGTGTGCAAGTTACATCCAGCTCCTTTTTCCAATACGCCGATACACAAGGAACATGTATGTTATATCTCGCTTTACGCACACTTGCAAACAAACACCTACGCAATCACATATCCATCTCTGTGTATCTACACGAACGGCAATAGCGTCGTCAAACGAGCGGCAATAGAAGGAACGACGGCAACACAACGTAAACGTGTGTATACAATATGAGCACATTTATAAACAAACGTAATGTAGACTTTTATTATGTTATATGAAAAGTTTTTATGCGCCGCCTATTGGATGCCTTTCCATTACGTTCGTTCTATAGAGCGGAGTTGCTCTCGTTCGGTCGGTGATCAGAATTGCTAGAGCCAGCCGCCAGGAGCTGGCTAGAGTTGTGGCATTGGCGGCGGGGTGAGCCTGTGAACAGTTTATGAGCCCCGTTCGGGCTGTATATTGCAACGGAGAACATTATAAAATGTAAAAACTACCCCCAACAATGTATTTTTTCGATGTGGAGAAGGATACCCTAGTGCAGCTCGAAGTAAACCTGCAGATCAGGAAAAGCAGGACGGATAACACGCAACTTTTATTGCGTATAATAACTGAGGAAGCACCGACGCGGTGATAAAGTAGTTTTAGTCAATGGAACGAACACTGGGATCGAGGGAAGATAGATACGTATCTATCTCCTAATTTCGAATCACACACCTACTTACTCCCTTTTATATGCCCCAGCGTTAAAAGATATAGCAAAGGCGAATCCTTGGAGGATTTAAAATTCTTTCGAATTTTTCATAAAAAATAAAAGAAACACCTAATCGAATTTGCTCCTTTACATCTATCGTTCTATTCCTATCACAGATCAAAAGAAGCACTTTTTGTTTAAAATCTTTTTTATTTTTTTCGTAAAATTTAGCAATATAAAATTTCAATTTGCAATTATAAGCACTTTTCACTCGTAATAAAATTTCGAAGCTAGTTCGAAAACCGACAAATGCTTCAGACAATAGAACTATACGAATCGACAGACGCAAAAAAGTTTTTTGTATATCAAAAGCCGAATTATAAATATGTATTTTGCGTATTCGATTTTTCCGCATACTTTTTTTTTTCATATATCCGTGGACTTTTTGTTTTTATAATATTTTTTCCGCGATTTTTTTAGTTTTCAGGTCTGATTCCAACTAGCAACCATTGTGAGTTCGCAATGCTGGTCGCTGCTCCTCGGCGCGTTTTGCTCACGGTAAAATAAACTGACATTTGTTTTTTCTACAACAGCCCCGTCCAATCCAGGCCACCTCCCTCGGCACTACGGCATTCGGCATTTCAGATATTTGATTGAATCGACTCGGTTTTTCGGCAATGTTGGCCTGCATACATGCATGCCATAGAATGTATAGAAACCAATCTCGCGTGCGGCATAAAACATATCCCCGCAAAAAATATAATATATACGAAACAGAAATGCAAAACATTTACGGACGAGTGCAAAAATATCGAATGCAACATTTTTCGATGTAGGCATTCTTTGCACCCTTTGGTCCCCTTTCGAAAAAAAGTGGAATGTGCGTCGTAGATACATACGTATATCTGACAGGTGCAAACGAATTTTGACTTTTGCTAAAGGCGACTGTTTGACTGACTTGTTCATGTGTGTAGTTAACTCACTTTTAGTTTGGCTTGAGGATAGATGTCTTTCAAACACTCCGCGTGCGTTACTTTTCAGTCGAGTTGATATTAACCTGTCAGTTAAATAGAAGACATAATATCTGCCAACAAAATAACCGACTTTGTTCGTAAACGAATGAATTGAATATAAAAATATCATAAAATGTAAATGATATAGCTCCAATATTGCATAACATAAATCTATTAAGGAATAGCGTTAGAGTAATAAAATAAATAAGTAACGAGAGATTATAAAGTTGTTTTAATAGCACCAAAGAAGAGAAGAACAAGCGAATTTTATATGCGTGAGAGATGAATATCTCAACTTATTATTTTCTTCCTTACCTCCCTGCCAACAACTCCAACTGTCTGCCTGCTCGTTGTGCCTTTTTAACGCAGTGTTCCCGAATAAATAAAAATTTGCGCTTCGGGATGAACCAGCGCTAGTGTATAGTCCTAGCTAGCTGAGCTAACCTAACCTAACTTAGCCGCGCTTCGTTCGTACGTTCGTTATTTCGCTTCTTTAAGTTTAATATCTTATATTTATTATCCCCCCGTTCCACCAGCGAAATAATTTAATATTCTTGGCAATAAATTTCGGATTAGGGTTTACGGCGCGCCATAAAAATGATAATTTATAACAAAATATCCAAATTCGTTACGCGCAACGGCTTTTCTCTTCGTCTCACACATAATACCCACGTTCGGTTGTTTATTTTCTTATTTTAGCAGAACATATAGATTTAACTTAGGCAACCGATAAATTTATAAGTTTTAACAATATAACGAATGAAATATATTTCATCTTTAGAAGAGCCGATGCAGAGCACAACCAGTAGCCTACTGACAATTAAAACTTGAGCAAATTGCATATTAAATCTTTAGAATTTAGAACATAATTACTTTCATAATTCGAATTATAAAATTTGTGTTATATTCGTATCCTATCCAACTCATACTCAAGTTAATAAGGAAATAATCAAATTATTAATACTTTAATTCTTTTAAAGTCTGCTTACAAGAATAAGGCAGGAATTTAATGATTAATCATATGTATTACAGTAGCAGATATAGTAAAGTGAAAGCCCAAGTTATCTATGCTCATCTATCAAGTCGTTATTGTTGTATTTATTATATTTGAACAACCCCCATTGTCGAAATGGTATGCCGTCTAAGTTCTATAGGTATTGTCAGCAAGGCGAAGGTAAATCAACCGCACCCCTCTAAGGCTAAGCTGACCCGCATTGCGTTTGTTTTATTATTAATGTGATACTGATCTTTAATAAAAAAAAATTATGATGTACGTTTTTATATAGATGGAAAGAGTACAGGCGAGGGCATAAGCTATTCCTGGTACGAAATTATAAAACATAATATATATAAATATAGCGGCGTCGTAATATATTTTAATTTCGACGTAATTAGCTAAAAAGAAAATTATAACCGAGGAGCCGGTTGGCTGCTATACTTTAACACCAACACTACTACCAAGGCAAAGAACAGAACGGCCATTATAAAATCGAACTTAATGAAATTTAATTTAACTAAGAGTACGGGACGTGGTGTAAGGCTAGCAAGGCCTCATCACCCCCACGACGTCCTCCCCCTTCATACCTATAAGTATCTATCTGAATTTTACTTTGTAATGAAATTGGGTTGGGTGTGTTTCCAAGCCAGGTTTCTACACGCAACCGAATGAACCAACGTTCGATTTATTTTTGATTATAAACAGCTTCGGTTTATGTAAATAGAAAGATTATTCGGATTATGTTGAATGGATTAATTTTTAAATAACCTAAGTATTGTTTAAATCAGAGGAAGCATTTTATTTGCTTGGGGTAATGATAATAATGAGTAAGTAAATGAAAAAGCAAAAAATCGATAACCTCAAGCAATGTAATCATTTATTATTAATAAATCAAAAGGCAAGTCTAGTACCGAGCAGACTACTACTCACTAAATACAAATAAAGAAATAGGAATTTAATTCGAAAAGCGTAGAGGTTAGCCTCTGGCGGAGCTGGAATTGTTCGGACAAGCGAAGCGCAAGGAAAACGAAAACAATACAGCTATACAACCCCGGCTAGACCTAATGTCTTCTATGTACTTTGTACATATAGTATGTATTTGCAATTATTTCATTACATTTATTACACTAAGTGCATTT
This sequence comes from Falagria sp. GC000072, assembly GCA_030556245.1. Taxonomy (NCBI): domain Eukaryota; kingdom Metazoa; phylum Arthropoda; class Insecta; order Coleoptera; family Staphylinidae; genus Falagria; species Falagria sp. GC000072. Next base: position 5,926 of record JASKGN010026997.1, on the reverse strand, counting down.
AAAACAGTGTCTCTCAACATTTCCAACTCGTTCAAAAATTTCTAAGTAATTTATTTCATGAAAACTAATTTCATTCTGAATTCTTTCTTATTTTCATCAGATAATAATAAGAATAAAATTAAATTAGCTTTTATTATATTTAGAAACTTATAAACTTCCTTCGAAAACTGCTGATAGAACAACCCTAGATTTAGTCCTATAGAGAAATTATTATCTGGGATATAGCGAGTTGGTATCCAGCTTAGTGAGGATGTTAGAAGTCGATAAACAGGGGCACTCAGGTGGGGTGGGTAAAGTCGCAGGAAAAAAGAAAAGTAGAGTTGTAATTGTTGTGCGAAACGTAGGCGAAGAACGCAGAAATAGCGGAATGAAAGTCGGAAAACTCTTCCCAGCCATTGCGGTTTTGATTTAATTTAATCTGCGGAGAAATATTAGTTTCCTGGAAACGTTTTCTCTCGGTACTCTTGGCGAAATATGAGATGAAAGTATATACCAAGTGTTCTGCATACTACTCAAAAAATATCAATAAAAACACAATTGAAAAAGTTAATTTGTTATAAAATATGTACATAAAAATAAACGAAATTTATTCTTAACTAAATTTAATTTTAAGAATTTTTAAATTTAGAAAAAAACCTTTTGCAGATTTTGCAATACTCAGTATTAGTAGCAGTTTATCTTCAGCTACCCCGCGACTAATATTTATGGACGAAAGTAAAGCATTGAACTTAATACATTTATATTGTAATTTATAGTGTTGTGCGGGTTGCATCAGTGAAGAAGCTTCTTGAGCGTTTTTACAAATCTTCCGATTTACAAGAAGGAAAGAAAAATAAAGAAAAGCAAAGTAAAAAGTTACGATAAATAGCATTGCGTGTAGTATAAATACTTTACTTTGGAGCCGAAATTTATTAAATGAAAACGATGCAACATTGGCTAAACTATATTTATATAAACTTATTGCAACCCTGCAGTAGTCACCACCATTCGCTAACCTGCACCTTCACCTTATACTGAGTACATGGACAATTTCGATTTAATTTAAATATATTTCACTCCCCAGAGTGTATAAAACCCTATTCGTGTCAATATAAGCAATATCTGTTTTCATTAGTAGAACTCGCCCTAGTTGCCATCGTTGCTAACCGTACTAGCCGCCCCCACTTTTTATTCGAGAGGGTGTCTACAAAAGTTGGATATCTCGGTAATAAAAATACCCAAAGCCAAAATTAAAACAAAAAAGACTAAGAAAAGAAAAAACAAATAAAAGAAAGCGCAGAAGTGGGTATTACCGACACGAAAAACAAGAAAATAAGGAAAACAAACTCCTAAAGCAATAAAGCTTTCGGTTACGTTTGGTCGGTGGTGCTAACTATCGTCATCTTCATTTCGCCACCCTTATACAATTGTGAGTCTATCATCGTCTTAATCTTAAGACTCCCGCCTAATTTTTCTTGGTCGCTGCTCCTCATCGATTTTTCATCTCTGCGCTCAAGAAATGCAAATTTTTCTCTTCCCGAGATTCTGGTGTCCCGACCAGAGAAACTTTTATTTTACTTACTTTAATCACGACTGTCGTTCGTCTCAGATGAAGGGAAAAGAGGGACGACGTCGACGCATACAGATTGAAATTTTCAGCTTACCTGAAAATAAAACAAGCAGGGAAATTAGTAAAAATGCGGAAATATTCAAATTCGAATTAAAAATATGAAAAGGGAAGATTGGGCCGGCACCGAGAGCAACAATCTCGTCGGTCGAATGTCGTATGCCGTCTTCCCGTTCATCCCTTAGCATTTAGATAGCACACGCAACGCAAGGACGGACCGCTTCGTCGTCGTCTTGCTTGCTTGTGGCCTCATTTCCCAGCTTCGCCATAGATATACTTTATCAAATATATTGCACGGCAAACTTAAGCCGTAAAGACTGCTTTTACATAATTTATAAATAAACATTCATAATGTGCATTATACGGTCCCGTCGCCGTTGCCGCTGCCACCCCCGAGGCATAACGAGATGCAAATTGTGACGTCAGCGTTGGACGGAATTTAAATTTTAATGTGCTCGTCGTCCTGCTTGGCCATCTTTAACTCTTAAATATTATTCCTAGATTTCAGCTCTTTATACTTTTTTTCTTCCTTCTTCCTTAAATCTTCTTTTTATATATGCAAAAGTAACACCATTTCTCTTGCATAATTCATTTGTAATTGCAATATTTTGAAATACGATTTTTTCGTTTCGCTCTGAAATTCTAATAAAATAACTTAATAACTAAGCGAACGGAAAGAAAAGTTTAATATTAATTTTAAAATTCTGAAAGTCCAAAGCGACATATTATTTGTGTAATAATTTTTGTCGCTTTGAAGTTATAAATGTTCCCACCCCCCATCCGCTTTTATTGTTAGAAAAGAAGTACGCTAAAAATTATTTTTAATTAAGTTAATTAGAGTTGATTTATAGTTCGCGATAAAAATATTAAATTGAATTCAAGACGACGATAAAAATGTGCTGCGCAAGTTCACGTACGAAAGTTAAAGCGTATAAAGAAAGCGTGCAAGAGTGACGCAAACTGGCGGAGGCAGCAGAGCGCCGGCAATGGCCATGAACGCGTCGTGTGTTGGGTTGGCTTGGTTGTTCATCATTTAAATTGGATTACGCCGTTAATTATAAAAATTGAACTTTTTGCTTCGCGCGTTGCGATCTGAGAGAATGGAGTGAGCGGAGTGGCGACGCACCACCCTGAAACAGTGTTTCTGTTCGTTCGCCAGGCAGGCTAGCTATCAATATCGGGGATCACTGGTGCCGACGCCGTCGACAATCTCCCTCTCTGTTTCTGCGCACGTAGCGAATATAGATATAATGCGAATTGGAAAAAAGTGTAATTAATTTTTGAGATGGATACGTAAAATATTGGCTGGGTGCACGGAAAAAAGAGGAAGAGGTGCCGGGCTCAGAGGGGGAGGTTTGCAGCTTACGATTGGAAAATAAATCTGCACAGCGGAAAAAATGTGGATACCTATATCGAATGATGTATGCGATATGTGCAGTGCGTACGTACGTACGTCTGCATGTAAAAATTTCATGCGCGTCTGCTTTCCATCGATAGGTATGCATGCAGTCAGTCACTCACTCAGTCAGTAAAGAGAAAAGGGTTGTCGACGATGGTGGCGACGGTGGTGTCGAGGGAGCGAAAAGGTTCGCGCGTCGATCGTCGAGGGCGAGGGATCGCGAACAAGTCGCACCATCGCACCTACACTATTATCAGTTATCACAGTAGTGGCATGCATCCATCGCATCATCATACTGTTACCGTCACCGTCGTGCCGTCACCAGTAGCGAGTGTGCACAATGATGTATATCGCTTGTCACGCAGGGACGCGCAGTCATAGTCGCCGATGCAAATCAAACCTGTCATCCCCCAAATGCCCCACTCGAATACTTGCATATGCACTCGTCGCGCATCACCTCCGCTTCTTCTCTTCTCTTCGCGAGAGATTTTTTCCATTCTATCTTTCGCAACCCTTCCGCGCTTATACAGATACCTACGAACACAATACGACATAACGCAAACGAAAGTCTAAAAAACACATCAATAGTGCGACGTCGCATTAAATCACATCAGTTCGCGCCGCTCCTCGTACAATAGCAGCGTTTGAATAATTGGCTGTCATCGTGGAGGCAGTGCAGCGGTACTTCACGCATATACGCGCAAGCTCTTCTTCAGACTAACCCCTAACCCGAAAGGGGTTTCATGCAGGCATAGGCTTTCTGCTTAATCAATACGTGCTGGATGCGGGGGTACTCGTTCGTCGTCATACACACTGCAGGCACCCTCTTGATTGCTAATTTAATAATACGCAGCGCACCGCCAACTCTTGCTTAATACGCCGAATCGAATTTGTATAAGTTGCGTATATTATCGCGCGAGCAGCAAACTTTCATCCCCTTCATTCTGCGCGAACCCATGTAGATGTAATGTCATAAGTGTAACTTGGAATTGGAATATTAGGCACTTAATTATCACTCGCATGAAAAATTTGGTTTGACATTCATCCGACTCATGAGACGCTTTTAACTTCTAAAAGGGGAAGATATAGCTGAAGCATGCACTTAAAAACCTTAAAAAGCTTTGAAATAACGTGAGGCTTCATCGTAAAATTATATGCAAGATCATTATGTATATGATCCTGATGATCTTGTCTATATGTAAAATTTTTCTATACTATATCATGAATTGCACCCTGTAAGAACCTCCCTCGCGCGCACCCATCGGCAATAGTGGAAATATAATCAAGTAAAGTAAATATTACTACGTTCATAAATTAAACATGAATCCATCCAAGATCTATTATTTGCATATTTGATTCGCTGGGAAATTATCGTCGTAACATACAGAGCGCGTGACTCGCGGGCGGTGGCGGTAACATTTGCCAATATCAACGAATGCAACCGACGGTGCAACTGTTTTGACTTATTCCTGAGTTTTGAGCTTACGCGCATAAAATTATTGAAATGCGAGAGAAAATTCCAAGCCATTTTCGATAATGGCACCGTTATTATTATACTCCTTCTTTAGACTCAGACTGATCGCGATACGAGCTTTAAATAATACCTCAACCAATCAAATCTACCGGATGCGAATTGTAACAAATGCATACAATCATTCACTAGCTCTTTCTCGATTATTACCCACTACCGAAAACATATGATCATAAACTCGATGCATTTTTAATTTAAGAACTCCTTGAGTATTTTACTCAAAAAAGGAGGAGCAATCGAAAGAAAACTTAAACATTTTCTTGCATTAAATTAATATCATCGTTAAGAACGGCTAAAAAGTATAAAGAAAGTGGATACTCCAACAGATTATTAAAAAGCGCATAAATATGAATTACAAATCAAGAAAATTGAGTTTTGTCTTGCAGGCATTGCCTCTAAATGATATGAATTTCGAATCGCATGCGAAAGTTGCAGATCGAATCAATCGACGACCGGATATAATAATAAATTTAATCAGCGAGATTAGCATTGCATTCGCGAACGGCGGCGTGTATACCTACGAATGTATAGTATGAGAATAATAAAATAAATACCACGAACTGTATGAATAATGTTCTCTAATAACTACGGACGAAGGCAAATAATTACAACGTAATATAGCCGCTCCTTTCTCCTCTTCGTCCCTCTTGTAAGTGCTGCCAGTTCTTGGGCTATGTTGTGATGCTTACATGATGTATTTCGACTTACATATATATTGCCTACAATTGCAAAACGTACGTGAGTGCGGCGAAAAATCCAAATAAAAGCCACGAAGAAGAACACAGCGATTTCGAAAAACAAGAGTTGAAAGTTGAGTGTTGAAAGAACTCGCAACTCCAACCACCACCATGCCATCATTCGCCTTCGTCCCTTGCTTTCAAAAGCCACGAGTTAAAAGTTAATTTCGCGTTGTGTTTGCTCGACGGTATTTTTTCAGACTTACGATATCAATTAGACCATGCTGGTAATGCCCTGTTACAACGTGCAATTGCAATATAGAGGGAGCCAGCAAGTCGGGAGAATGCAACTAATACGCAATTATGCAATCGTCAAAATGATTGCGGTCGCTTGAATAGGAGAAATGTTGTTTGGCCAAATGTATGGTTAATGCGCATTACAAAAGTTTATTAAAAGGTGGAGTAGTTAGTGACTGCACAGAACGGATGCTTAGTTTTAGTTTCTGCTTGATTTTTTTGAAATTTGCATATTACGATTATTGCCGTTTATTACGAGAGAGATTAATGTCGGGTTTGTTTCGCTAAAGCAAGGATGCACTTTATTTAATTTTATAATATGTTCCAACATCTATTATAAGTTGCAAAAATAAGCGTGCGAAATGAAAAGTGTTTTAATTACACGAGGATGACGTTGTTGATGTTGATGTTGTGGA
>JASKGN010026991.1:0-13398 GCA_030556245.1 Falagria sp. GC000072 | reverse complement strand
GGGCATTTGTAGTTTGGCGATTTCAGAAGTTTTCCCTGAAAATGCTGGTGAATATACTTGTCAAGCTGTTAATAAAGTTGGGGAAGCGATTTGCAAATCATCTTTAATCGTAGAAGGTAACAATTTTTCAAATTTTAACTTTTTTTCTGGGTGGTGTTAATAAATCTTGTTTTTATGTTTCAGCTTATGAATATGTAGCAGATTCTGAAATTGGTATTATGACTGGTCCAAGCGAATCCGAAGAAGATATAATTGCAGATAAAGTATGTTTTAGAATTTTTATTTAGACAAATAATATTTTTATGTATTCTTGTTTTTTCTCTTAGACGTTAAGCGATTTAGATGTTCTTTCGGATGATGAATGTGCCCCCAAAATCATTAAAAAGTTACCAGAGATAATATCAACTAAAGATGGTGATATAACCAGGTACTTATTTATAAAAACATTTAAAATGTAAATTTATATAAAATAAAAATTAATTTTTTATTTTATAGATTGGAAGTAAAAGCTGTAGGTAAACCAATGCCCAAAGGCAAATGGCTGAAACAAAACGAAGAAATTAAACCGTCGAATGAATTCGTCATTGAGAATTATGAAGATGGAACTTCTGTACTAACAATTTCCGAAGTTTATCCAGATGATACAGGAGACATTGTGTTTGAAGCTCAGAATGAGCTTGGTGTAGCTGTAACTACAACACAATTAGTAGTAGAAAGCGTCGAAGGTAAAACTCTTTCTTTTGTTTACTTCACTAATTGTAAGTTTTATTTCAGATGTATTTCAAAAAAATTATGTATTTCTTCTCCTTTTTCCTTGATTATTTGCACAAAAATATAATACTTGCACATTACACAAATTTCCAAAATAGAATTTCCATTAGAAATTTAAAATTAAATAACTAATTTGTGACTTTGAAATATGCTTAGGTATCGTTGGTACAAAAATGTATCGCAAACCAGAATGGGTAACACACATGGAAGAACTCCAAGCAGCTCTGAAAGGTAACGATGGATCTGTGAGCAGTTGCATGTCGTTTTTGCCTTGTGAAGTTTCATCTTTGGATAGTTTAGAAATGTCAAGTGATAAATATGCTTTGCCTTTATCACTAGATGGTCTTAATACATCAGAATCCCTCATAACAAATATCAATAATGCTACAACTGTCCAATCTCCATTTTATCTAAATTATCCTTCTGTATCAGACTCTATATCAGCTTGTTCAGACAAATCATTAACTTCAATCTGCAGTGATCCTTTTCCAAAAACTAAAAAAAGCAATAATTTCTTGAAATCTGCAATGGATGATTATTTAAATTCCCATAGACATTCTTTAAGTTCAGTTATGGAACTTTTAAATAATACGCCAACTCCTGAATTAGAATGTGACATGCCTGAAATTGATGAATCTACCCCTCCTCGAAATGACAATTTTGAATATGGTGAATACGATCCTATAGAAAATCCTCGAAGATATTCACAAGATACAAATTGTTATTATACCCTGTCACCAATTGAAGAGTACAGTGAACCTTCAACTGAAAGCACTCACGAAACTAAAAGTGCTAATAATTTATTTCCTTTATCTACATCTTGTGATCCTATTCCTTCTGATATGGAGTATACAATCCAAGATAAATATGAGACATTTCCAAGGGCAAAGCAAACAAAGAAATCTGCAACCAATACGCAATATAATACAATGTATCCGCTTGAACCTAGAGAATTAGACCCTAGTGCATTTAGTCAATTGCATACTGTTGATAGTCAAGAAGAATTGCAAGAATTTTTGTTACTTGAGAGTAGTTGTGGGTCTGATTCTAAAGGTCTTGGATTAGCTACAGCGTTTGAAGAAAATGAAAATAAGTCAAAAAAAGATGGCAATACTAATGAATGAAAATGCTAACTAGTTAATTCAATGTTTGTGATATTAATCTATTCTAATAAAAGCTTGCAAATTTATGTGTTTTGTGTGTTGTTTTTGTTATTGTCCTTGTTTTAGTTTTGTTGTTAAAATTTTGTTGTTTACATATTATTTTTATACAAAATTTTAGCTGCACATAGTGTCCCTACATTTGTGAAAGAAATCACAAATGTTCATGCTTCGGAAGAAGAAGATGTAGTTTTCGAATGTGTCTTTTCTGGAACTCCACAACCAGGTATGATCTGCCAAAAATCATATAACCTAGATTAGATTGACTAAATTTGTTTATAATTCTTTAGACATCATATGGTATCATGATGACAAGATTGTAAGAAACACAGAAAGAGTGAAAATTCGCATTGAAGATAGTCGAACTTTATGTACAATCAAAGACGTGCAAATCGAAGATGTTGGTACATACGTTTGCAAAGCCGTGAGCGATATTGGTCTAGCAGTAACCAAAGCCAAATTAAACGTACAAGAAATTACTGAAGATCAAAAACAAGAAATCCGCGTAAAGAAAGCCAAACAGAAAGTAGAGAAAATCAAAAAGGAAAAGGTTCGTGTTGAAAAGTCCAGAGAAGTTCGTAGACGTCAACGTGGATCACTCACAAGTGAAGAAGCCAAACCATTGGATGTGAAGGAAGTAATTCCCATTGAAAGCGCTGAGGATATTGAAGAACAACCTAAGACTGTTGATAAGGCAACACCAATAATCCCAATTCAAGAATCAGTTTCAACTGAAGCTACTGCCTATTGTAAGAAGATTGATGATACTGAGGAAACAACTGAAGACTTCTCGCAAACTGCCACGACGATTATCTCTACTAAAGAATCAATTTCTATTTCTGAAGTTCTTCCTGCTGATGAAGTGGAAGATCTTGGAAAGAAGAAACCTAAAACACATACTGCCAAGACCGAAATTTCTGAAGGTGTTAGTGAGGAAGCTGTAATTACTGAAGTAAATCTAGAAGAAGTCATCAAGAGGGTTGAAGAACTTATTATAAATGAGGAAATTCGTATGGCCAAGGAGGTTAATGAAGTTTTGGAGTATATCAGAGTCAAGGAATTTGGACCTGGGGAGAATCCATTAAGGGAACTTGCTGAAATTGGATATTTGGTCAGAAATGGAATTACTGTCAAGGAAGTCACGGTTTTGTATCATGAAGATAAATTCCCTTATTTGAAAACACCCGAATCACAATCTGCTATGGTTAATGTCGTCGAGAGGAAGGGACATGGACCACTTATTTCAGAAGTTTTGACTGAAGAGACCACTGTTGATGAGAAGACTTTAGCTGCAACTGTTGGTTTTAGAGCGTTTATGAAAATGGTTGAATTGAAATATGCTACTGTAGAGGAAGTTATTACTTTGTTTAAACCTGAAGATTTTATAACTCATGCTTGGGAAATTACTGAAGTTCTCGAGGTAAAAATTTTACAGAGTGCAAATTTTCTGTGGAAATTTGACAATTTTTGATATTTCAGGATTCAACTAAACTTGGTGCTACTGAGGTTGCTCATTATGGTGAAAAAGTTCAAGTTTTAACTGGTGAGTTTTATGTTTGATATGTGTGTTTCTGTGTTCGTTTATTAAAAAAAAAGTTTTATTTATTATTTTTATATGACGGCCATTTTACACGAGTTTTTAGTGCAGTAGGATGCAGAATCAATTTATATTTATTTTTCTAATTATTTTTGTTTTAATGCTTCAAAAATTAGCGCATAGTGAAATATTTAGATTTTCTACGAATGCATTTAAACAATTTATTAAACTATTCCAGGTAAAAAGAAAATCAAAAAATTACGATTTAAAAACGAAGACGAGATAGTTGGTAAGCATTCATTTCAATTGTTTATTCTAACTTTAAAATAGTGCGTGCCAAAGAATCATTCATTTCAAAAGAGTGCGTGTTGAGTGATAGTGCGAAATAAAACATTTTGTTGTCTTAAATGGTAAGCTGACAACAAATAGCTTTTGATATCAGCAAATGTGAACAGCTGTAAATTATGGCTTAATCAGTGGCTAATCTTATATGCATGGCTTATTATTACCATGCTTAAGGAGGTGAGTGGAAACTAACACCATTTTGAAATATGACATATCAAAATATTATGCCCATGACTGTTGTATATAAACGCCAAACATTTTCAAAAATCAATACCTTTTGTATATAAATCTCTGCACTCTTCTTACAATACAATGATGACCTAATGCTTTACACTATTGAGCCTAATACACTATTATATATTGTATATAAAACTGTCGCCGCTGTATATTCGCCTATTCAAATTGAGTAGATTAGATATTTATAAAAGGTCCTTTTATTGACACATTTCGATACGATACACTTTCACAGAAACCCTTGAAGAAGAATATGAGCACGAGGCCATCATTACGGCCGATCACACATCACATATTGACGATGGTGTTCAGATTCAAGAAATACAGGATGACGACACTACCACACAAGAAACAAAAGACATAACTTATATCGAAGAACAAATTGATGAGAAAGAAAAAGATGATGTTAAGAGAATTAAAGATAACGAGCGCACAAAAACAACTAAGAAAACTAAGAAAGTTACTAAAATTAAATCAGTGCCGAAAGAGTTAGAAAAAGAGCAAGAACAAGAAGAAGAAGAGGAAATTGAAATTATTGAAGAGAAATCCGGTGCTAAGAAAAAGATTATTCGAAAGAAAACTATAACTAAACATAGTCCTGATGAAATCGAAGAAGAAATTGATGAGGACGAACTTAAACCTTTAAAATCTTTTACGCCAAAAACTGAAAAACAATTGCCACTTGATTCGTACACCGTTGTATCCGAAACTGTACCAACCAGACAAATTACACAATTGCTAACACAAGAAGAACAACAAATGGGCAAAGCAACTTTAGATGTTTTAACGCATTCAGCTATAACTAAAGAAGTTACTTTGGCAGCGGAATCTGAGGAAGACAGTAAACTCCTACTACAAAGTAATACAACAAATGCCACTAAAACAATTGACACTTTGGAAAGTTACCAAACCACTGAAATCAATTCAATTAATACTTCCGGCGAGTTTGAGAAAACTTTCATACCCCAAAGTGTCAATGCCAAACCGGATTTTGTCACCAATGAATCTCTCACAGTATCAGAAACTAAAACAAATGATTTCCCTAAGGAATACACCACTAAAGAACAACCTAAAGACACTGCAAATGTAACAGTTCTATTACAAGAAGCCACTCATGTTTCTGAAATTGAAATTTCCCAAAAAGAAGTTGATTTTGAAAAGACTCCAGATATTAAAGGTGTTCAAGCATCATCAGGTTTTACTCTTAAGGAAACTGTGCAGATTGAAGAGGTTGAGCAGAACGAACGTGAAGATATCTTTAATGTCACTAAACCTATATCAGCAAAACCAAAATTAGATATTAATGAAATTCAATCTTTGATTGTCGAAGAAGTTGTGACTGAAACTAAACCAGGAAAACATATGCCTGAAGCTTTTGTAGCTACGGAAGTTGCAAGTAAAAATATTATTCCACAAAAAGAATTAACTTCCATGGAAATTTGTGCACCGGAAACTGAAGGTGTTTTTGTACCTGGAAAACTCCCACCTAGTCAAAAGTCAGAATATGCGTTTAATTTAGATGATAGCATAACAGTTATGGAAACTCAAGTACAAGAAAACGAAGTTGCTTTTGAAGGTGCACCGAAACCTATTGAATCTTCTGCTAATAAAAGTTTTGAATTATTTGAAAGTGTGATTCACACTGCAGTAGATTCACAAATGCCATCACAGGATGTTGAACCAGAGAAAATTGAAGATGAACATGCATCTGTTAATATTATACCTAAAGAATCAGCAATTACTCAGAGTACTGTTCCAATGGAAAGTGACAATGTTTTTATTAAGGAAGAAATTCCTGAAGGTAAGATAGGTGAGACTTCTATAACTTGCTTGGAAACAAGTGATAACTTTGATGTAATTGTACAAGAAAAAGAAGCTGATTTACCAGCTGATAAGGCACCTTCAATGGCTTTAGCAAATAAAACTGTTAGTGAAGTAGAAAGTTTAACAACCACTCAAATTCAAACTGGTGATATGCCAACTGATTTCACTGATAAAGTAGTTTTCCAGACTCAATCTGCTACTCCCAATATCACAACAATTGAAGCTAAACAAATAACAATTACACAATCTGCTGATAAAGAATCAATTTATAGCAAAGATGCATTGAAAACTGAAGTTGTGACAACTTCAATTACTGATGCTAATAAAGAAATTCATGTTCAGATGCAATCACATATGGAACGTGAAGAAACACTTGATAGTTTCCAATTACCAGACACTTCTACTGGTAAAAAGATCCCCACACATTTCTTACCAATTGGTGTCGCAGAATTAACCGTTGCAGAAAGTACAACAGGAGATTTAGCTGATAGAAAGAATAACTTAGACACAGCAAAAGTTTCACAAGAATGTTACGAAAGCACAACGATTATGGAAGCCAATATTCAAGAAGGTTTCAGAGAAAGAAGCCCAGAAACTATCAATCAACAAAGGGCTGATTTAAATATCTCTCCTTGTCAATATTTTAACATCCAAGAAACTGAAATTCATGAAAGAGAAGGAGATTACTTAATTGAGAAAATTACTGATGTCGTACAACCAGAAACCAAGTTCGAAGGTAGACAAATTGCTAGTAAAACCATTGTACAAGCTGATGATGTTCCGGGAGAATTTGAAAAACCTAATGTTATTACAGCTCAAGCTCAGTCTAGTCAAGACGTCCTTACATCTATTGAAGTTACACAATATCAAACTGGGGAACGTGAAAAACCTAAAGATGCAATGGTTTTACCAGATTCACAATCTGCTACTGTCGAACTTACAGATTCTGAAGTGCCAATGTCAGTAACAATGGTTCTTTCCAACGAGAAAGAATCTGAAATTGACGTTGCTTCTAAACCTGTGTCTGCTACAGCTTTGACTGGTGTAGCCTTATCCGAAGCTTACCAACAAGAAAAACAAGAAACTGTTGTACATGCTGAGTCTATTGTTGAACCTGAAATACTTACTGGTAAAGCTAAAAAATTCGCAACACCTAATCAAGAATTAATTGTGACGGAAGCTAATGCTACAGAGGTAGAAAAACCTTTGGAACAATTAGTACTTCCTAATAAAAAATCAGCTAATGTTGATATACTTCCTGGTTCGGAATTAGTAGTCACTGAAATTATCACTCACGAAAAAGAGGATGTTGTAAATATTGAGAAGTTTGATACAAAAACTGCTGAGGCTAATATCACTGCTCAAACTGTTGCACAAATAGAGGAAGTCATTTCAAATAATGAATTAGGAACTTACGAAAAAGAAAAATTAACTACCGAAGTTGCACAGACCCAACAAGATACAACAAGACATTTAGTACAAAGTGAAACTTTAATTGGTGAAAAAGAATCTGAATTAATTATCGAAGCTAAACCTGATGCTAAACACAGTACAATAGGATATGATTTAGAAGAATCTGTAGCAGTCTTACAACCTGCAACATTAGAAACTGAAAAATTGTTACAACCCGATCAGAAACCTGAAACTGCAGTTGGATCTTCAGACATAACAACTCATGGTGTTGCTATCAAGGCACAAGTTGTTACTCAAGATAGCACAAAACAATTGGATACATTACAAAAGCATGAAGAACAAAAAGCAGATGTTACCCAATCAGTGTTAGAAAGCTTATCACAAACACAATCACTTGTTCAAGAAAAAGAAGGTGTTTTTGAACAACAAGCAACTGATATGAAGTCAGCACTTACCAATATTGAAATGGGGGAAGGCATTGCTGTTACTGCTGTGACAATCTGTGAACAAGAAAAAACTAGATTAACTGAAGAACTGCCAGAATTTCAGCAAGCTAATCCAAACGTGATTGCTTCTGTTATTGCAGAAACGCAAGTTACAAATGTTCAAGATGGACTCAATAAATTTGATAGAATATCTCCTGTTAAAGATGTTGCTAGCTTATCTCATACTGAATTAAAAAGTTTAGTGCAAACTCAAACTATGCCTATCGAATCAGAAACTGACTTTACTGGTACTACTCCAAATTCCAAAAAAGCTGATGTTAATATTGATGAACAAACGATTTTATCTGTAACAGAGACTATTTCCACAGATAAAGAAAGTTATTTCGAAAAGAAGGAGTTACCAGAAGATGCCAAAGCCAAAACAGATTTTGTACAGAAAAATGTTGCCGAAAGCCAAATTGTTGTACCTCAAAGTTCTACAGGTGAGTATAAACCAGACCAACCTAACTTAGCAACGGCTAATAGAGAACAAAGCACGTTAGAAAGTCTTGTACAAAGTGAACCAATGATTTCTGAAAACGAAGGAGTCTTTGAAAAGAAAGATATTAAAACAGAACAAGTGAACATTGATTTTGTTCAGGGTAACACTGCAATTGTAACTCAAGTTACTAGTGGTGACAAAGAACTAGAAAAGGATATGGCGATCAAACCAAATTTCCAAACTGCTACACCACAACTTGATGATCTAACCAGTGTACAAACCACTGAAATGCAAGCTAACGATACTGTCACCGAAATACTCCGGGAATCTCCAACAAGAACTTTAGCTGATTCAAGCATTAATGCATTAACTGCAGCAATAAAACTTGAAACTACTGTAAATGAATTACAAAGTGATTTTGACAAACCTTTGGAACAACCTACCACAAAAGCTGAAGTAACAATGAATGAAGATCAAAGCATTAAAGTTGAAACTATATTCGCAACTGAACAAGAAACCAATTTAGATATTAAACAAACAACTGAAATGAAAACAATCACAGCAGGATTCACTGATACTTGCGCTGTAGCCGTTCAAGAAGAAATGGTACCCAATTATCAAACACACACACTTGAAGATACTATCACACCAACAGCATCAGCCCACAAAGAAACTATCCCATACAATACACCTTTACATTCTGAAACAGTTACAAACGAAGCAGAGATGTTATTACAACCGAGTGATAAACCCCTTTTACATAGTGCAGAAGTAAAAGTAGACGGCAAGGAAACCATAATGATAGACAATGTTGTTACAGCAGAAAGAGAGGATGTCCTTGATAATTTACACACGGCCGACCACAAATTAGCCAATGTTAACATCGACATACACGAACTTGTTGTACAACAGGAAAAAGTTCTTACTTCAGATTCCGTTGACGTTTTGAAAATTAAGCCCACTGTTAAAGAAACAATTGAACCTACACGCGATTTACACTCCAGTGTTCTTGTAACTGAAAAAGTTCTAGAAGATAGAGAAGAAACTTTCGAAGGGAAGTTTAAACCGGAATTGAGTAAGGTACAAATTGGTTTGGAACAGGGTAAATGCGTTCAGATCACTACCGAAATTACTTCGGAAAATAAAGAAGGCGTTTTAGAAACTTCCACAGTGCCTGAAAATAAAAAAGCCGTTGTTTCCATTGGGGCTCTTGATATTGCAGAGAAATTAACAGTTGAAACTGGTAGTACAGTTTCAGAAGGTGTTAGTAATATCAAAATTACTAAAGATACAGCGAATACAAATATCGTGCCTCAAGAAAGTGTAATTAGAACTCAGCCTATCATACGAGAAAGTGAAGATCAATTAAATATTGATAAGAAATATACAGAGTTTAAACCAAATGTGGCTTTTGAAGAAGTTAAGAGTGTCTCAATTTCTGATGTGACAACCCACGAAAATGAAGTTTCCTTTGAAGGAGCTCCCAAACCCATTACCAATAAAGCTAATGTTGATATTGTCGAGAAAATCATTGCTCAAACTTCAGAAACTACTTCTAGTGATGTTTTAGGTTTATTAGAAACACAACAACCATTGAAAGCTTTAGCTGAAAAAACACAAATCGAACACCAGCATATTACACATTCACAGCCTTTAACGGTTGATAATGAGAAAACATTCTCTGAACTTGAACCAATCACTAAAACAGCAGTAAAAACTATTGATGAGTTAGCTAGTATCACTGTATCAGAAACTCTCACTACTGGAAATGAACAGAAACTTGAAACACCAACAATACAAACTGAAAAAGCAACTAGGGAATTGAATACTCTTAAAGCTTTAGAACAGTCACAAACTCGCGCATTGGAATCCTTTGAAGGATTATCAATTACTGATCAAACATCTTCCAAAGCAAATGTTAATTTTGACACAATTGTATCCGTCATTTCCAGACAACATTTAATTCATGAACAAGAAAAAGAATTTGTTGGTAAACCAGTTTTGGAAAAAACTTTTGCCACTTCAACGATTGATGAAAATAAATCTATTAAAGTTACTGAAGTTTTATTAGAAGAAAGGGAGCAAGAGTTCCAAGATAAGCCCTATGAATCTCGTCAAGCTTTACCTGGATTTACAGAAAAGGAATCTGTAATTCAGACAGAAGTTAGATCACAAAGTACTTTCACTGATTTAACGAAAGAAGAGCCAGTCAAAGACACTGCCCAAATTGTGCAAGACAGTTTACTAAGTGTTACAACATCCGAAAAATTAGTGCAAGAAAAAGAAGGCACCTTTGAGACAATTAAAGATGTAACCAAAACAGCAGAACCAGTTTTGGAACCATTATCACATGTAACGATTACTGAAACAACTACTCAAAGTACAGAGAAGGAGTATACAGAAAAACCCTTCACAACTTCTAAAGCCACTGTCGATATTAACACTCAAGAAGTTATAATGAAAGGCGAAACAATTGCGGACGAAAGCTACAAACAATTAACAACTGAGACACCTTCTTATGCAAAGGCTGACAAATCACAAGGTTCATTAGAACCATTGACCATTACAAAATTATATCCATCGGAAAAGGAAGATGAATTAATTCCAGCTGCACGTCCAAATTTGGAAACAGCTGCGGTAGGTCAAACTCAAACTCATCCTATTAACGTGACAGAAGTTCTTTCAGAAGAAAAGGAACATGTGATTCAGCCTATGCAAATAATCTCTGACAAAGCAAATAGAGTCCTCACAGAAAGCAAACATTTAGAACAATCACAGACTATGTCAATGTCAACGATACAAGATATTGCGAAAAAAGACGAGGTACCGAGTAGAAAAGCAATTCAGAAACAAACTACCTTCGAAGGTTTGACAACTTCAATCGTATCTACCGTGGAAACAGAAGCTAACCTTACTACGGAAGAAACAAAGCCTCAAGTAGTGACAGTTGACATTAGTACCCAAGAAAGTGTTCAAATTACGCAAGTTCAAGCTCAAGAAACAGAAGGCACTGAGATTAGAAGTGGGGTGATTGATAAGAAAGTAATCGAACCCAATTTCACTGAACGCAATGTTGCCCTGCAAGAAGAAGTGGAAGTTATCCAAGCACCGAAAACATTGTCTGACATTAAAGTGCCATCAGAAAAAGCAACGCAAAGTTCCTTAGAACAACATAGCTTATTGGTATCATGTGTCGATTCTACTGGTAGTCTGAAATCTTTAAGTCCTTTGGAAAAAACTACCAATAAGGCTGTTAGTGTCATTGAACAGAACAAGACTGCAAGTGTAATCATAAACGAAGTACACCCCCATGATAGCGAAGGTGAGTATTACATACACTATTCCCTATATATGATAAGAGTAGGTTTAGGGTTAGATTTAAGAAAGGCATGGAACATTTCGGGTCGCGATACAAAATACACAACAAATATACACTTTCCGCAAGGCACTAAACATGCAAAATATTACAAACTTACATTGAATGCTAATTACAGGTAAAATGGATGAATTTGCATTACACACAACACGCCCAAAAATTACACAGACAACATCAACAGAGAAAAACTTTACTGTAGTTGAACAAACGCCTGACGTTAGAATTGACACCACAGACACAGATAACACAAAAGAGGAAATTATCACCACATTTAAAACTACAACAGAATATGATAGTCCCACTACCGTTGTAACAAAGCGAACAACATTGAAACAAAAGAAACAAAAAACTGATGATTATTCACATGATATACTTGTTGACGAAGAAATAGCGCAAATTGGCCCACAGAAACAACAGGGTAACTTGGAAATTCAAGAAGTTTATACTGATGAATATATTGAACCGAGTAGTGTAATTATTGAAGAAGCCCCAGAACAGGTTAAAATAGAAGAATTTACAACAAGTGATGGTAAGGTAAGACAAAAGGTAGTTAAAAAGCGTGTCATCAAGAAACGCAGAGGTGGCAAGGCTGAGACCACTGAAATTGTGACTGTTGAGGAAGAAGGCAAGCAACCAGAAACAACTGTGACTGTACAAGAACTGCCTGAGGAAGAAGTATTCTTCCAGGAGAAACCTGNCTGAAACCACTGAAATTGTGACTGTTGAGGAAGAAGGCAAGCAACCCGAAACAACTGTAACTGTACAAGAATTGCCTGAGGAAGAAGTATTCTTCCAGAAGAAGCCCGAATTCAAGAGGCCTGAATATATTGAAGAAATGCCTGAACAAGTGCAAGTCACTGAAGTGGTTACCCGAGATGGCAAGACTAAAAAGCAGGTCGTGAAGAAACGTGTCATCAAGAAACGCAAAGGTGGCAAGGCTGAGACCACTGAAATTGTGACTGTGGAAGAAGAAGGCAAGCAGCCCGAGACTACAGTGACTGTGCAAGAATTGCCTGAAGAAGATGTATTCTTCCAGGAAAAGCTTGAATTCAAGAGTCCTGAATATGTTGAAGAAATGCCGGAAGAAGTAAATGTTACTGATATAGTCTCTAAGGACGGCACAACAAAGAAACAAGTTATTAAGAAACGTACTATTAAGAAACATAAATATGGTAAAGAAGAAATTACTGAAATTGTCACTAAGGAAGAGGATGGCAAGTTGCCAGAAACAACTGTGCAAATCACCGAGGAACCAAAATATTTGTTTGTTCCTACATTAGCTAAAAAATCCACTGAATCCGAACAAGAGCTTATTGACGCAGCTCGGCTTGAGTTTATTAAAAAGGCACTGTATAAGGATGAACCTGTAATTGACACTGGCGAAGATATAACACTCAAGAAAACTACCAAGAAGAAAATCAAGAAGCCAAATATTGAGAAGAATGACACTTCTAAAGAAGAGAAGCCTGTACATTTTATTGATAGCACTGAACCAGCTAAATTTGAACCAACTTTTGTTGAAGAATTACCTTTAAATATTAAAGTAATTGAATCAGAAGCTCCCGATGGTTCTGTTTCTAACAAGGTTATTAAGAAACGTGTCATTCGCAAGAAGAAAGGTGATACTGCTGAAGATACTGAAATTGTCACAGTTGAACATGATGGACAAGTAGTAGATACTACTATCAACGTAATAGAGAACGTTGAATTTATTGAAGAACCACAATATGCAGCTCCAGTTATAGAAGAGGTTCCAGAAATTGATCAAATTATTGAAATTGATACTTTGAGTAAACAGCCCAAGAAAAAGA
>JASKGN010026981.1:0-11848 GCA_030556245.1 Falagria sp. GC000072 | reverse complement strand
GCAGCAGAGGAGGCGGCGGTAGGAACAACGCGTCCGTGAGGTCTCACCCTCAAGATGGATCGCCGGTTTCTCCGCAGTATACTTTCAAATTAGTGTTATTGTACTACCACCCGCACACGCCCAGCACGACTACGGACATCTTTCCACTAAACGCATCTTTCTTTTTTATGTAATTTCTTTTCAAAAAAAAATTTTTTCTAAGAATTGATCACCAAAAAAAATTCCGTTAGAAGTTTGACAAAAGCAAAACTGACCTTGGTCAAGGATACAACAATAAAATTATGAATTTGCCTAACGGTAAAAATAAGGTGTTTCAATAAGAAAAATAAATGTCTCAGGTAATATGAGTTTTTGTAAATTTATTTCAATTGCTGAAGGTCAGCCAGAGTCATAAAAGAGAAGAAGCCGCTTTAGTAAGTTGCATGGAATCAGTGGCAATAAGTCAAATTGCAACATCTGAGGTCTGTGAAAAAGTTCTGGACTAATCTAATTGCAGACTCATAAAGCCATCTTCGCGTTGCGTGCATACGTCCAAACGACGAATAGAGACATCTTGCGGTTCGCGGAATACGAAGGCCATAAAGCAAACCGGGCGAGGGCATAAATCGCAAGAAGAAACCCAAGCGAGCGGCCATATAACGTCATACAAATTCTCAATTAGTCGCTCCAGCGTGCGGCGCGCATCCCGCGGCTTCTTTATTAAACAGTAAATACCGGGTGCGTAAATTATCGGCGCATGCGAAGGTAATACCGACCAACCAAGAAAGAACTAGAAGAATTATGGCTGCTAGTGTTTTCGGCACGAAATTTAATGAATATAAATATTGTAATTAAATAACAATTCTTGTTGGAGGAGAAAATGGATTAGAATGTTTGTGACCTTAACAAGGTCGATTGAAGATCAATCACCTTGTCTTCAGATTTTCATCTTAATTTCTACAGAAAGACAATTGTCATTAATTAAAATGGAAATCAAAATGTCAAATGGTAACACTAATGACATTTCTAGAAATTTGTAAGTAAGTAAGTTATTTAATGCTGTTGCGTACAATCTTCGTGCAGAGAAGTCTTATCGAATCGCCGATCTGACAGACTGCACTGCGCGCGGGAAACGAGAACTTTAGTTTTGCACAAGATATAGCGAAAAAGAACATTCTGGGTATGTAGTAGTGGTACAGAGAGCAAGCATCTTACATGGAGACATCTCCATCTCATCCTGGATCCATGTCTACATGCTCAGTCAAGTTGTCTTACAAGCAATTAAACTAAACTCAATAAACTCAACGAACACCACGAAAGAAGGATGCAGAAAGAAAATTGTTATTTTTCAAGGAGCGTTTTTTGTTTGGGACACGAACTGGTTAATTACAACACACGAATCTTGGATCCTTCAGGTTAGAAGATTCAAAGGGAATGTAAAGCATGCGAAAATCGTGGCCTCGAATCACCGATGATTCGATAAACGACCAAGTTACGTGGCGCACGTTGCGAATAAATTCATTAACTTCCAAACAACTTCTCCCAGGTGGGTCTGTGTTACATTTCTACTGAGGTACATTACATATATACCATGTTTATGTCTACAATGTACAACTACATGGTTACTTATCATTTTATCAATGATGAAATTTCAATATGCTGGAATTGTAAAATAAACAAAAACGAAGTAACTCATATATATTCTGGATATTCCCACCCGTTTGTCGCAATCAACATCCGGTTTTCCAGTCTAGCAGAGAAAGAAGTGAATTTGTTGCGCGCCATCAGCACGCTTCCAGAGGAAAATACAACATGCAGAGGCTAGCAAAACGTCTTTCTATTCTTATACATACTTTTATTTCTTGCTTTGGCTGCCGGAACCCCCTTTGGCTACTATGCATCAGCCAACAACTTTTTGCTTTCCGAATGTTAAAAGAAAAAATAAGTTTTAGTATTTTCTACTGAACATATATGCATGTGCTGCTATTCTAGGATTTTGTGAAGTCTGCAAGTCACTGCAATATCTCTGGGGGTTGCTTCAGTTACTGATGGTGCAATCTTGATCTATTTGTTCACTGATCCCCGTTGGCGACAGGACGCCCCCTTTTGCTCTTCTTATCTCCTCCACGCATTTCTACCAAATAAATGTTACAAACCAAAGCGAGGCTACAAAATGGGAATATGAAGAAGCCGCCAACCACTTCTTGGTTAGATAACCAAAGAAAAAATTGGGGGAACAGAAGTGGAACCTGAAGAAGATCCAGAAGAAATGAGGAATGAAATAGGGAAGTAGACCTTGAAAATAATCGCATATTGGAAATGGGGCTATATAGCATGAACAAGAAGAAGGATTTATGATCGTACTGGAAATTATATTTCAAGGTATAATAATGCATCAAATTCGGTTAGATGTATGGCAAATATAAATCCAGAATTAAATATTGGAATGGGAAGAATGGGCATTGGCTTTGGCTCCATGCGCAGACAAATACAAGTGAAAGATGAACAATTTACAGGGTGTATCTGAAACCTTTAATTTCGCAAACTTATTTTTAAAATTTAACCAAAACAAAAATTCCTACTAAATTCTCCAAAATTTCCAAATCAGAATTTAGCAAAATTCCACATGGCAATTAAACATTTTAGTTCCAAAGGTGAATGGAAAACTTCCAGAGGTGAAGTAGACAGAATTGTAGGATGGAAGAGTATGGCGGGTTCTGCGAGTGTTCCCGTTACGATATATTGGGCTGCGAACGTCGGCCGACGCGGCATTACTCAACTGTAAGCCGGAACAATCCCCCAATTTATCCGAAGCATGGAGGAAGGTGCAGCAAAGCGCGGGGGTTTTTGGACGTGCGAGCGCGGGCGCGGATCTCATTGGGATTTGATGAAACTCCGGGCGCGCGCAAACCCGCTAATCCAACCGGTTAACTAGCTTTGCAAAATAGATACGCAATCCAAAAAGTTTAATTTACAGAGGCTGCGGTACGGCGATAGGGATGCCGAAGGGGATGCGGGCCAAGCATTGTAAATCAAACAGTGATTTATGGGCATTCCGTCGTTGTGCCAACTTTTTGACCGAAAAAATATCGAGTGCCCAGACATCTCTTAGTGTGGGTGGGTATAGAGTTACATACACCATGAAGAGAAAGCTTGTTAGGAAAGACTGGAGATTGAAAAGCGCGTCGGGAAATGCCTGGAATTGCTGAGCCGATTCCATCGATCATTCGGCGTGTGTCGCGAAGGACGCGTTTGCGAAACAAGTAATATCGGAATCGATCCGATGGGAAATAAGTTTTTCCATGCAAGACGTGACGAGAAGGCAAACATTGAATTGAAAAAGTTATCGCTCCGAGTAACAACAACAAGAAAGCAGGAAGGAAAAAAAACTTGCGAGGATATAAAGAAGTTGCGCTGCAGTTTCGTATTTATTGAGTTTGAACGAAACTCATAGAAACTGCGAGGACACTGTTCGAATAGCAAAGCGATGTCATTGCCAATTTCCAATGTCTACGTCATCCCCCGAATTTAAAAAAGAATAAAATCTCTATAAACTAAATTTACTAGAAAATGTTTAAAATATATAAAGATTTATCAACCATATGGTATATTCTTAGAAGAAAATGATACCATCGCAGAATTGGAGATAACGAGACGGATGTTACTAGAACTCGTCTTCTGCAATCGTTTGCAGTCCTTGGGAACACCACGCAGGATATGTGGATGCTATGCGGGTAGCATACAGTATATTGCATACTGAGGCGGTGGTGGCGGCAACATATCGGGGTGGGAGTTCTAGAAGAAGGGGCCAAGCCATGTGCGATGCGACACGACGGCGACGGCCGTCACATTGCTCATTCTTCGCGCACTCAGCACATTTTAAAATGTATCAGCCCCACTATAAAATTACAATAAGTTATGTCGTTCTAGCTCTAGCAAGATCCCAATCCAGGTTTTCCAACAACTCTTTGCTTACTTTTTTCTTTTGGATACAATTGCTGCATTTTATTAGAGTTTTTCTAAGGAATTTACTTTTTCTAAAAATTATTACTTTTTTCCAGAGGAAGAAACACAATATCGATTTTGATCTCATGCCCAACAGACATAAACCTAATTGGATTCTTTGAAGAATGTTGGATTGCAACAAATTCGCACACTCAGCGTGGACAAAAAGATTTAAGTGGAGAATGTATCCACAAGGATAAAGAACAGATGGTTCGTGGGGCAGGCGGCGGCGTTTTTGGTGTTTTCCAGCATCATAATTGTGATTTAGGTGCACGCAAAACGTGGCGGACAAGAAGGAAACAAGGAACAAGACAAGGGGATGGAATTACTGCTGGCGTAGGAAAATGTTACAAGAACATGCGATGATCATGTTGAAAAATTAAAAATTTCAGTGGGGGTTTTGTGGTCGTTTATTATATTGAGTCCTAACCCACCACCAGAAGAAAAAAATGGTTTTTGTTAGAAAGGATACGACTAGGGAAGAAAATGCACAATATAGGAAATCATTATCATCGCAGACAGATAAACAAACGTATCGCGTTTCGCCAAACGGAAGTCATCCCGGGATGATTCATGCATGCGGATTTACGATGAGCTTAAGGGGGTGGGTGAGTTCTGCAATTTTTTGGCATATCCAAGAAGTTCCCAAGTAAAGTTTCCCCAATGTATTGGTATGTTTAACCCATTGAACACCAAATAAAAATACAAAGAGTGAAATATTTATAAAGTTGAAGAAGACAGATATGATTAAGATAAATAAATAAATAACATGGTTTGATGGAAGTGATTTACGTGCTACCTAAAAATGTACAATAAAAAAGATAGAGCGCAAATTTAGATAATGCATATATTTCGCAGACGCATAAATCAAGGGCTGCGCACTCGAAAGAGAGCCAAAGAAAGGAGGAAGCCGGCGAACGGGCAACTTCGCATACAAATCATACAAATGGTTTCGGCATATCGCAATAATACAAATTTACTAATGTAAAAATCATGAGAGGGATATTTATATTTACGATTTCCTACTCTATACTTTTATCAACAAAAACATCAACAACCAAGAAAGATCTCTTTTGGATTTGGAAGTTTTAATGACATAATCGTAAATTTTCAAATTTGACCAGAGTACCCACCAGCAGCACTTTAGAGGTATTTTGGTAAAATAACTGTAGCAGAATCAGTCTATAATCAATTTGGTGCACATTGGAAAAGGAGGCTGCATTTATAGAAACGACTACAAATTACAATTTCCGGTCGCTACCGATGCACAGACAGAAAGATATACGAGCGGGGCCTAGCGACCATCCTCTTTCATATACTTTCATATATACAGTCGTTGTTCCATTACACTGTATTTGTTCAAGTTCTCACTGCATATGATAAAATATTACTGATTAAAAGCGTAATAAACACGTGTATAGTGTACGCCCGTACGCACGTATGGCACTTAGTAATTAAACAAATCGCGAATCATAAAGTGCACTTTGTTATAAATTAATTTGCGTTTCGGCTTCAAATCAAAACTCGAGCTAATGCTCTTTCTAACTGGTGGTTGGTCATCAAAAGAAGGATTCAAAATTAAAATATTAATAGGATTAACCCAAATTAATTATTTTGTGATTAGAATTCGTAACGTAATGAATTTACAAAGTTGGAATAACAAACGGTTTCAGAAACTTGGGAGCATTAATCAAGTCAAGTCACCAAATTCTAAGAATGTGTTGTAAATCTTGGAAGTCGTTTGAATTTTGAATAATATCTTGTTTAGAACAAGACAACTAGATAAAGATAAAAAGAAGAACTCTGCGGGTATCAAAAACAAAGAAATTTAAAGAAAAGAAAAACAAAGAAAATCAAGTTGTCACTTTTCTTTATATATTTATTTATTTATGCGAGAAGATATTGTAAGAAGAACGAACATCTTCATCTCGACATTTAAAAGTTAAAAAAGAACTTTAATAGTAGTGGTAGTAGTAATGGTGGTAGTGGTGGTATGAAGAAGATATTTGTCTGTTCAGCATATAAAGAAACCAGGAGAACACTTCAGTAATTTATCGAGCGCTGAATTGTTACTGTAATAAATAAGCGAATGAAGAATAAAAGTAAATAAGAACAAATAAAGTCGGAGAGCGGGCTTGTAAATAAGCGGAAAGCTTGATGTATTTGTTAGTTCAGGCGCTTCCCGGTTTAAAATATGGCCGACGGACGGCGCGGCGGCGCTAGATGCAAAAACCGAGATGCAAAGGAAGCAATTTTCTAAAGCGCCGCCCGCGTCGCATATTCATTAGGATTTTCGTGCCTTTCGCTCCTTTTTAAACGGTTTAACCAAAGCATTCGCGTTCCTACTAATACCATTTCCAAAGCTT
The DNA here is from genome assembly GCA_030556245.1 of Falagria sp. GC000072. Taxonomy (NCBI): domain Eukaryota; kingdom Metazoa; phylum Arthropoda; class Insecta; order Coleoptera; family Staphylinidae; genus Falagria; species Falagria sp. GC000072. The sequence goes on along the minus strand of JASKGN010026981.1, from coordinate 5,498 downwards.
CGTGTTAAGCTTCACAGCACTGCAATTCAAAAAGAACCAAAATTTTCATATAGAATTCGAAAAAATCACGAAAACCAGACGAATTTTATGTCGTAGAAAATTGTGATGCTATATTTATCCAAACCCAGATTTATTTTTTAAATTTGTTTCAAGTCGCGTCGTGTTTGCCGAAACTTTGAGTGCGGGGCAAATCCCTGAAGTAAGCTGGATGCTCTCTCTTCCGGCCTGGCGCGAGAGAAGCTTCAAGCCCATGCAATAAAACAAATCTCCCGAGAGTTATTGCTCTGGCTCAATGCATGACAGCTGTGAAAGCGCAATTCTCTTTCCCTTTAAGAAAATACTAATTTCCCAATTCCGCATTATTTCTTTAAATTCCAGTAAAGAGTTCATAAATTAGATTGATAACGAGTCAATAGTTTTAAAACTGCATCCGACCATCCGGGAAATGAGACCACAAAGATAAAAAGCGCGGGTGAGAAGAATTAAAAAGGAAAACGGGAAGATGTGCTGCGAACTTTTAAAGCGAGGGCCGCGAGTCATAAATTGGTGGGTACAGATGGGCCCGGTGTCGCATGGAGGCATCTGCAGATAAAGCTGTTTCGGTATACTATATACACGTCCCCCCTTTTCGAAATGCCACCCAATTCTATTTTAACTCGTTTTTCTCGCTGCTGTTTCTTCCTAAAGACGCCATTAAATCTTCCGCGCTTGCGTTTAAATTTAATTTGCATTCGAACTTCTTTTAGCAATAATAAATAATTAAAGATAATTTTGCAAGAAGTAAAAAGTTGGTTTAGTATAGTAAGTCTTCTCTTATAAATATGTAATTCGAATCGGATGCGCTGTGGACTTAATAACACGCATGAATTATTCCTCAGGTAATCCAGGATTACAACGGACTTGATTACGATAAATTACGAGATTTTGTCGATGGCGGCCATAGCGTAAATAATGATTTATAATTAAATACACTTTTCTATAATTTTTTTTAGTAACAAATTCTGCAATTAGATGTTGTACAGAATATGAAATTGTGCAAAGCGTATGGAGATGAAGTCGTCACCTGTGGTCGCGCAAGCAGTTTATAATGCACGGACATCAAGATGCCAGCCAGATTATGCCCAGATAAATATAAAGGAATGTTTAAACTTGAAGGCATCTCACCAAATAAAATAAAACGAAGTACGAACGCGCTTTGCTGCTACGCAAACGATATAAATCCCGAAAACGTCGTCCATACATCTTTTTTCTAGGGTGAAATAGATACGAGTCCGGCCAATAAAAGGACCTTTTGTCCATGAAATACGAGCTCGTCGTTTTCGTCGGATTTTCTTCTGCCTCTAGCACATTTCTCAACTACCGAATACTTTTTTTAAAATTCAGGCCAGTATTAATCTTTCTCTGAGGATTCTTCAAAATATTTAGAAAATTTCCAAATTTGTTGGGTACACTTTGTATACTTATACTAAACCAAGATTAAAAATGACATAGTAGAGGTAAGTTAAGGGCAAAAAGTGGCATACAACCTGTCTAAAAGGAGTGTCAGTATAATGTTATTATCGCAGATCATATCGCGCAGTGATTTTTGTTGTTTAAACTAGTCGTATACTCTGAAGGAACAAACATTGAAGTCGAAGTCAGAGATATAGTTGTAGCTGAAAGCTCAGAGAAGATGCCAACGTACTACCTGCTGATGAAGGAACAACACGCTTTCTGTGTTGTTGTATCGAGCATCGCGATATAGGTGTCACAAGAATAAGAAAACTACGAGGCTTAAGACATGAGAGACTTAGTACGCCATGTCTGTTTCTTAGATATAACTATGTCAGTGCAACAACAACAACTACAACTAAGCTCATAGTGGAATATGTTGTGTCTTCAGTAGGTCTATGTGCATGGAGTGTATGATATATTCAAATGTTTTAAGCTAAAGCTCAACAACAATGGAAAGATGGAAATTATTGCCGTTCTAGGTTCTTTGTTTTCACGCTGCGACTACGAATTCGGAATGACTGGGTGTTGTAGATGTTGCATGTGCGGGGTGCATGGTGCATCTTATGCAACCAACCTTTGCTTTGCATTCGCCGCGATGATGAATATGATGACGCGCTCGTGAAGTATGAAATTGCAGTTTCAACTTGGATATTGAAACTACCATTGTTTCAAGTCTCAAGACTTCCTAAGAAATGCTACCTTGTTGGTACACATAAAAGCTTTTGCTATATATCCTCAACTATATGTAGTTCCTGAGGGAATGACAAATTCCCTACAATTCCCTACTCAATCAGTTGTCTCATGTAACTATACTAAAATGCCTCCCATTGTCTCTAGTTGCTTATTCCAAAACGATCCGATTGCATGTTCAATAATGGTCCTCAAATAAAAATTAGCAATTGCACCAATCTTACTTAAGTAATCTAAAAGAAAGACATTGGTAATAATTCGCCTGGATCGTCACAACTAAACTACTCTGGAAGTTCGGTCACGCCAAATGCTTTTACGACTATCTAGGGTAATATAAAGAAAATGAAAAACACAATACACGGAAAACACAACCTTTCCAAGTAACACATGACGATGCAACAAAGTTTTAACTTGGCCAAGGCAACAACACAACTTTCTTTAATTCCTCCACTTTGCGGAACTAAAAAATATTGCGGACATACGTTATTACCCGAGGAAGAAGGTTCTACTAAAAGACATTACCTTCTTAACACCTCAAATGGGCTAAGGTGTCCGTACGCCTTTAAAATGCTAATCCTTCGCAAATGGGGTGCGCGTTATTATGAGTTATTGCCATTGTTTTACATTTTTATTGCGGGACTCACCCTGTGTCTCTACAATTTTTCAATTTTATGTCAACGCCAAATTTTGAGTTATTGCATTTTTTGGTTTTTCAAAAAATGTCCTTGTGGGAGGTCTGGCAATTAAAAAACTGCAAGGAGAGAAGATTCATGGTGCCAGGTACAAATTCAATTTTATCATCTGATGAAAATGACATTAAAATAGAAAGGAGATCCATAGGTATCGGTTTGCAGTTCTTCCACTGTTATTCTTTACAAGTAACGATTTTCTTTCTACTCTTCTCAGTTTTAGAAAGAGGGAGCATCAATGTGTTGGAGTGAAGTGAACGCAATACTAAGGGTTGCATTTGGGGTAGGGAGAGCAGGGTGGAGGGTTGGTTCGGACCGTTCGGAGGGAGATGTTTTATTGATCAAGCCCCCTCCTTATGGTCACGTGATGCGCTGGAGGGTATAATTCACCCGCGGAGAGCGAGACAGACCCGCTATGGCTACCACCACTACCACATTCATAGTTCAACTATGTGTATAGTTACCCTTAACTCACCAAAGAATTTTAAGAAAAAAGCAAATTTGGAAAAAAATAATTTGCTATTAGTTTCTGGCTACTTTGTAAAGATACAATTTTTATGAATGAATCAAGTCGATAATATTACAATCACGGAGGACATTTATGGCTGTAATAAATAGAAGCAGAGGGTATTTAAAAGTCCATAAAATGCGTTTTGAGGCGCGACGTGTGTTGAGCAAACACATGAATTGAACGACACAGGTTTCGATTGTAGGTAGATACGTGTGGATAAAACTGAATGAAGTCGACGGAATTGCTGGAAAGTGTGGTAGTAGTGGGTAATAAAGCCTAAACGCACTTCGAGGTAGTTAAAGTGATTTTTATGACCTGTAAACGCGGTCGTAAAGTCGTAATGTCCCTGCTATTACTCTGTTGCATGTTTACATGCTTTACAACCATATACACCTACCTACAGACTTTTTTACCCATTGGATCACACATGACGTCATGAACTTCCAAATTTGAATGGTACCTTAAAAATTTATCTCCAGGATGGTAAAGAAGAAAACAAAACTCATGGGGAGAAAAAGCAAATACAAACATAAGAGGTAAAGCAATCCCCTCTGGTAGAATTCGGCTGAAGCGTAGACGAAGTAAAGTGGCACTTGTGCAAAAGGGGCTGAAGAGATTTACCAGGTCGTTCTACTAACGCACTAAAACGCCAATAAAACCAGGATAAAACGGCGGCAACGACCGTTCAGGGGTCGCCCTTAAGTGCGGTTCGAATCTCCACTAAATAAATATCAACACCTACCAATTCTTTATAATTTCTTAGACTTTTTCATAATTAGCAGACTCTTAAGATTACTTAATGAATAAAGATATAATTCAAAGGATACTTGACTATCTAATCAATCTCTTTCACACTTAGTTGACTTCACATTGCTACCGGTGGTACTCAGAGCAAGTAATAAACTACAATTTTAATTGCATAATGCAAGTGCAACTTTGAGAAGTAAATCAAGTGGCTTAACAAACGAATGAGAAATGAATTCGTGTTCATGATTTCCTCTTTCAAGAGAAGAAGCGAATATTCTAAAGTTAGCCGACAATTTACGCCTCTGTGGGTAGATAAAGTCGATTTAATTAAATAAAATATTCCGTCCCATTGAGCGAGAGCAAGACAAAGAGCACAAGCATTGTTTAATTATGATAATCACGAGAGATTCATGTGAACCGACGCTATTCGCGGTTGACGGTAAACACTGGTCATACTGCATAGATAAGACACGTTTACTTCAAATTCACATTAATCATCTATCTAAATATTTGATTAGGTTACACCTACTACTCTAGAAGTAGACATATTTCTTTCTAAATTTAAAATTTACGATTCCAAAATTAAATTCGAAATGATTCTGAAAGTTTTAAAAAATTAAAGTGTAAAGACCCCATGACCTAGTGTCCGAGTTGAAGAACACTTTTAAAACCATCAAAACAAACCATAAAATACATAAAACCGGCGGAATGGCAACGGTTACGACGATTACAGAAATCTCGTTTCCATCAGGTCTCGTCTTCACTGCTTGTGTTGGACTCCCTCCATGCAATATCAGGGTAGGGATTGAATGGAGTAGTGTTGAAGTAGAGAGGGAAGAGGTTACAGTTACATAACGATATGCTGCGAACGGAGTCAAAACACGAGCCGCCACCTAGCAGTCTCTGGAGCAACTGCATAAAGCATCGATTACACAAAAGCACCGCTCTGAGCGGAGCAGAGTGGAGTTAAGTTACGACCTGCATTACAGTTTACGACTGTGGCGACTATAAAATCCAATTGAAATCTTATTGTGTGCGTGGCGCTGCTAGCACTGCTCAATTCTCACTACCTGACGCAAGGATCGTTCATATTATTGGTGCTGTGGGTACGATTGGTACTTTAGCTCAAGTCTGTGAACACAGAAACGAGGGAAAAACGTGAAAAAGGAGTGAGGTGAAGGAGGCGCGCGCCATTCCATGCACATCCGACGACCGAACACATAAAAGTCGTACTGGTGAAAGATTTTATGGCGTCGTAAACAAATTATTACTACTTCTTATACACTGGAAACGTAGTAAGTTTTGTTTGTTCAATGAAATTTTTTGTTTCTTTTTTAAATGAAAAATTAAAAGAGCGCTATGGAAAT
>JASKGN010026969.1:0-10180 GCA_030556245.1 Falagria sp. GC000072 | reverse complement strand
TGTTAAACCGATTATACGTAAAGATCGATAGGAGATAGCAGAATCGGAATCAATCAAAACCCGAAAACAGCAAATTTGAGGGTTAGGGCCGATTGGCCGGAGGCCATCGATATTATATATAGGACCTTTCAAATGTTTCGGGATCTCTAAATTTAAAAGTTATACAAATGGATGAAAATAATTGACATTTTGATTATAAGAACTAGTTGAACAAACTTACAATTTTAAGCATGCAAATAATGCAGTTTTTATAATCATTTAGCATTCCGCAAAATTTCAATTATTATCATTCATTAGTTTAAAAGTTATTCAGGTGCCCCGAGCTTTTACAAAACCCTGTATAATATAATATTATATCTATTACATCTAAATATGTAAATTTGCAATAAATTAAAGCTTAATTAAATAAATTATTCATTATTTTAATCTAATTAATACATACATGTTATGTTATATTAGGTTTTATTAGATTTTTACGATTTTATTTATTGCTCGAGTATAAAGAACTCATGGACTTTTATAAGTATAAAAAATGTAACATAAAACTAAAATCTCTGTTTTGATTCACGAAAAGAAATTTCTTTTACAATCAATAGCAGAAATTTAATAAACTTATTCAGGAAAGAAATAAATTATACATGCTTGAAGCAAAAGAAACATATTTTCATGTGGTTGCAATTTCGCCCTCCTTTGCGACAGTTGTTCCTTCTTCAAATATATTTCCTTTGATCTATTATACCCTTGATGTAAGGAAGAACCGATGTTTCTAAAATATGGAAATTCTTACATGGCAAACTTTTATATCCTCCATGTTATTTAAAATAATTTTATTTTCATAATATTATATTACTCGAATGAATATCAAAAGATTAATGACTTGCAATTTGATAAACATTCAAAAGCACTTGAATTAAGTAAATAATTATACAAATATTATTAAAACAGCCAATTAAACTATAGAAATGTCACTTAAATAGAAGTTTGAATATACAAAAATTCATTCATAAAATTAGAAAGCTTCAAATTTGGACATATCATACGCGAGAGTTTTACTCTACATATTATAGTGCTCATAATTTGTGCTTCTATACATACTAAGAATTACTATATCCAAAATTAAGTATTAAATTTTTAATAACTTTAGACTGGTCACTTACTGCCAGACATACGGTTGTTGCGGTCAAAATGTGAAGTATGCAGCATAATGAGTTCCCATTAGTAGGGATCAGCTCAGCTCAATGTAAAACAAAATCCAGTGACATGGCCAACGAAGTAACTTAAAGAGGTGCTAGTCGAGCAATATTATCATATTCGCAAAGTTGCGTTTAAGCTATTTTTCTTAAACAATTTATTTAAATTAAATATCTAAAAGAAATACTCAAAAATGCGCCATAAAATAAACGATCAATTTCAAGTCTTTGAAATTTTTAAAGAGGGGGTGGAACACTTAATTAAACCGATTAAACTCAGAAATTTTGAAAACATATTGAACATTTGTAGAAAATAAGATATAGCACGAAATGTAAAACAAAAGTATGTAACTGATCATCCATTTAAACATATGAATAAATAATTTGAGCTAAAGCACGTCGACGAGTGAAATGGAGATGAGCTAATGAGCGACTAGACGAGACCATAGTAACTTTACACGTGAGCTTGTTACCGAGCTCGCGTTATAAATAGATGTGATCATTCTATACGAGCGAAGGGAAAGAGCGAAATGGGGAAAACAAATTTGTTATCAGTTATTTAAAACGTGAGCTCGTGTGCATTGCAATATCTCCCTGGTTCCACCATTCAATAGATTGCCTCACCCTATCTTTTTGACATATCTAAATCTGCGAACTGTATTTCATTGTGAAATATTGGATTAATTTCATAAGAGATTAATTTGGAATTGCCGCATTGGGGCCTTTGGCATCAATGGGAAGTGTCTCCTCTCTACTCTCTGTTATCCAGTTATCGTTATAAAAGAGTATTGGAAACTGTATGGCGTGCCTGAGGTTTGCGTATTAATCTGATTGAATTTTTATTAATTCTCGGGATATTCTGAACTGAAAATCAAACTTTTTCTTGAAACAAGATAATTTGTTGCTTTGCATGCTAAAATAATATCACCAAAAAAAAATTTAAATTTGAGAATATCTAAAATTAGAGTTATAAAATTCAGAATGTCACGTTTCGAATTAAATATTTGCGATAGGATCAATATCAAATCAAACGTGAGCTCAACATTTATACCCTACTCCGGAAAAGTCGAGGACGCTGCCACTTATCTCATCTTTTAAGATGACTTGAGTAGCCTCTAAAGTCGAAACGAACTGATTTATACGCAATAACGCCATATACTTTTCGCCAGCATTGGGTTCTCGCCTTTTGAACCTCACCAGAAAAAGGCATACAGCAAAAAATGTGTATAAAAACGGAAAAGCGCGAAACGAAAGCGAAACAAGTCGGTTTATTGGCGTCGGACACACATATATCCAACAGCAAGGACAAAAAAAGTTTAATAAAAAAAGGAAGGATTTTGATGAAGCACGCGCACACAACAAAAACCCAAAGGAAAGCAAAGAGTGAGGAATGAAAATGATTTATGGTCGGTTGCGCGAAGGCGTTTATCTATTTACGATTCAAAAAGCGAATGAGCAGCTCTCAGCTCCGACTTTCAGTCTTCGTTGTAAAAGCAAAAAAAAAACGAATATGTCATTAGTCCTTGCAAGCACTCTGTATCCCATTTAAGAATCGTTTCTGTCGTTTTCATCGCAACGTTAAGTATGTTGACGGTTGCGATTTAGATAAAGAAGGTAAATACGAAAGGCTTTGTTCAAAGCGGACGGAAATATGAATTGTGTTCCGATGGATAGAAGCGCGAGCACAGGAACGAAAGATAATCAAATAATTCAGCAATACGGGCCGTGTCGGTGACGGTTCCTAGGTGGGATGCTCCACGCCGAATGCCGATGCAAACCAAACTCCCATTCATTCAACACTCATGCAGAGGCTTGTGTTGGGTAGCGTTTTCCGATGCTATAAATTTATTTCTGCCGCCTCCCTTATTGCCCTTTTCTCGTTTACTTCTTCGTCCAGATGCGTTTCTCACTTAACGTGTTCAAAAAATTCTTTTCGTTATTGATCACATCACGAAACATATATGTAGTAATAAATGTGTTTTGACACGAGTACAAGTATTTTTACAAAAAAAAAGTTTCTGTTGCAACCGAAGAAAACGAAAAAATAAATAATTTTACAGAATTAATTTATCTTAAATCTAGTTTTTCATTTTTCAAACAAGTATGATGTAAATTTTCTTGGGTGAAATAACATCCAATCCTTCAAAATGCAAAATCAATTTATTCCAGCGGAATACTTCCGCATATATTATTATATTCAATAGATCCCCATATTGTAAAAAATAGCATTTTACAACTTTGATGTAATAAAACAGCGACCTTTTCACACTACGTAGCCTTTAAGCCACTTTTGGCTTGATCCATGCACTCTCCCGCAACCTAAGGAATAGTTGCAGTTTTAGTAGCGGCCGCCAAACAATCTGAAGCCATAAGTCCCGAAACGAAGAAAATCACAATCGCAACCTAGAAGGAGCAGAAACTGGAAACATTTCGATATAATCCTCACGGTCCATTGTGCGGCTGTGATCTCCCTGTTCGTAGAAGACGCATTTCCACAAAGAACTGGCGCGAATAACTCCATAAAATTAAGTCAACCCTAATCCATTTTTCATCGCTCTCTCGCTACTTCTTCGGGAAACGATGCCAGATATTACACAGGGTTTTGGCCATGCAAGAGATTCTAAAGTGGGGACAAGTCCAGAATTCGATCCTAATCGGAGTTAAACCGGCTGTTATAAGTTTTATGTGAGAAATGATTTTTTGGTTATCATCAAGAAATGTCAGCAACATATATTAAAGTTTTTTATTTTTTATTTTATTTTATTCCACATTGCTATAGTTAAATTTCAAATTTAATAAAATACCAACAAAACTATCCTTTTACCAAATAATTACAGAAAAATAATTCGTAACAACAACTCGGAATGAAAATGAATCCATTCAAATTAAACCAATACAGTTTACGGTGTACGCTCAAAATAAAAATTAAAACTTGGCTGGTAGCGCTAAAATTGGTTTAATCAAGCGGTTCGCCGAAAACCAATATTCCGAGCATATTTCCTCGGTGACCAGATTGGAATGGAAACGCATGGGATGGGGTAAAGCAAGCAGCACACGCAAACAGTCACAAGGACATCGATAATTGACATAATAGTCGTCGTACAAAAGCTAATGGCGTTGCAGGCTCGCAAACGACAATAGTGCATGCCAACGTGACAACGATAGCTCGACAACGCGGGACATTACGCAGGACAATGCCGCAAACCCGCGTCGGCGTCGGTACATTCAATGCTTGAACACCGCCGAAATTGCATTCGTTCGGTTGTTCCGTGCGGCGCCCGTAGCCACCCACCTTTATTCCCTTTTCACTTTATTGCGGATTATCCTCCGAATAAGCATTCACTATGCTCCCAATTATAAAAGGCTTATGGTAATTTAATAATTGGATAATAACAGAATTTATATTTATTGCAGAATGCGTTTTCGATTTCGCCTAATTAATTTCGTTAATGATAGAATACAACAAATATTTGGTGTTGGGCCTTGAATAAATGCCATGGGATTACATTAATTAGCAAGTCAAATTAAATTGATATATAAAAGTTTATAGTTTCATTAATGGAATTTATTTTCAATGAATAACTTTTTAGTGCATTAATTATTAAATATTAATGAACGTCATTATTTATGAAAAAGGAACTTTAATGACAAAACAAATGATAATCAACCAAAATTAAAATTCAAAAATTAAACACAATGAAATTAAATATTCGTTTTGTAATAATAATTATCGGCAAATTGGGTTATAATTGTATTTTATAAAACAAAACATCTTTCAGGTCAATTTAATCGTTAATTTAATTATTTATCTCTCAAATTCCTTTTATATAGATTAAATATGAATTTATATATTTTTTACAGATCATTTCATTTATCCTTAACAAATCTGACCTAACCAAAAGAATTTTTTGATCGCATGTATTGAAAACATAAACCGTAAAACAATAAATAAAATCAAAATTCGAAATTCAGTGAATTCCAGAATTCCACCCATCAATGATTCTGTTTCTTTTTTATGTTTCGCATACGTAATCAAGCACTCCTTGCAGTTAAAATCAGCAATTCTAGCATTCTATACCTTCCTTCGTTTTTTGATTTACGTTTAACGGGGGCATCGGAATGTGTTTTTCGAAAACGGAATCGGCATCGCGTCGCGTAAAAGCGTGCGCCGCGGCGCGCCGTGCGGGGCATGTGTGTACGCGAAGCCTCGAGTTGGCCGCTTTGCAAAACAAAACGCGATCTGGGCTCGAGCGACTGACGAGATTTATTAATCCCACACGGGTGGTAACTTTGTATTATTAAGCCGTTTGAACCGCAGCATAAACGATGTTTCATCCTTTACGATCTGATTGCGGAGCGGCGCGAAAATAGCGGAAACTGCTGGCAAAGCAGACGCTTTTCGCGATATATTCGACTATATTCAGACAATAACCGCTTAAGTGTTTATACATTGAGACGATACCCGCCACCTTAATAATCACCGTCTTGCGTTCTCGTAAACGTTTGGCTTTTCTTATTCTCTTATCATCGCCATTATTTTTTATAGAATGTCTGACGATACACTGGCACTTTGTTAATAAAAATGCCATTAAAATTTTCTTTATTATTTTTTGACGTTTTAAATATATTTACGTTTTTTTGTAAATGTCTTAAACCTTAACGAAGTAAAGATGCCAAATGCAATAAATTCACTTAGTTGTTATATGTCCCAAAAGTTAGCATTTTGCTATTGTTATAGGTACATGTGTAAAGGTAATGTGTGTCCTGGATTAGTTCAGTCCTTAAAGTGCTTTCGTTGGCGGGAGTCAATCCTTCATTCATGCACAACGCCCCGAGATATTCATTTGTGCTGCGTAAATTGCATTTCTAGCTCTGCATGTGACACTGGCAAAGGTCAACAGACCTTTTCCTCATTTCCCCAAGTCATTCCAAGCGACTTAGTTGCATTACTGAAGTTTTAATTCCATCCAATTTCAAGTTAATCTCATCTCATTTTACATGCTTTGTTTTTAATCGAGCATCTCTTTTTATGTGGATTTAAGGTTGTTACATGTTCAAAGTTGTTCCTAAATATTTCAAGCTTTATAAATATTTCAAGGTTTTAGCTTTTAAATTAAAGGTAAGAACAAATTTTTAATATTCATAATGTATGTAAATGAAAAATAGAGACAACACATGCTGGTGCGCATCCAACAGCAATTTTATGATGCAAATGGTGAAAGAAAATGCAAAGCTATTTAACAAAACGAAACTATTACTGCACAACAAGAACATAATGAAATAGCGGCTAGATTGAAACTATAAAGGCACGATGTAACTAAGAACGATAAAAAGACTGCTGTCGAGTTGCACCTTACTTTCCTTTAATAACATTTCTATTGCTCACTTTCCACAAGATTATTTCTTATTTCCTTTCTAACTTATCCGTGTGAAATGGAATTTATTTGTTTTAAAAGAACTTACGTAGTATTGAGAGACAGCATTTCCTAACAAATCCACACTTGGCTACACGACTGGTGACTTATCTAGTTACCGATCCATCCCATTAACATATAGAGAATAAAAATTAATGTAATAATTATAAACTATGATGAATATGTGTCGGTCGAGTCATCCATATACTCTGTTTGTGAATTTGTGTCAAATAAACGATTTGTAACTAGAAAAGTTTCTTAGTCAATCCGCTTACTCACAGCGCAATAAGCGCTGTAAGTGTATTCCGAATTGTGCTCGCTGCTCTTACGACAGTTTATCATATTGCTGCTCCAATAAAACAACGACGAATTTGTCATTCATTTTGAAACTACAAAAACTTTTTTTAAATTTAATCTTGTAATTGGTTAACCTTAGATATTATATTAAAAAGTTCACGTGGAGTGAATAATAATAAATATTTTTTCAAGAGGTGGAATCAGTAGTTCGTATTCTTCAAAATTCAATTATGCTATTGTTTTACTCGAGCGGCGGTATGATGTAAATAAAATGGCATATCAGAATGCTCATAACTGCTCATAACGTTCGCAAATTGTCGTTATATAGCAATGACTCAAAACTTATATTAAAATGAAAACAGTCAATAGGACGTTTCAATGACGTCACAAAAAGGTTTGAGTCGTGGTAGAAACAACATACTGTTCATAAACTAATCAGAAATTTAAAGCTATGGAAAGCTTGCAAGCTTTTAAGGATTTTAAAACAGGTGTAATTAAAAAGGTTGGGATGTTTAGAAAAATCTATTTCGATGTGGTATTTCCCTCTCACGACTATAAACTCAAATACGTCACGTTAGAATGGCCGATGTGAGTAATGAATATGACTATTAATAATATATCACCATTAACCCGATTGATTTTCAGATTTGTTTCATCTAAATTTCACCAAGTGGTTCAAAAGATATTCCAAATTATGAGCACCGCGAACCCATTGTGTGTGAAGAGGCTGTAATTTAATAATGGCGACAAAAACTGTTCTGACGTGAGAAGCTCGAAATAGCATGTTTGCATAGTAATCATGCGATTACATATGGGAAACGTAGCATGCTGTTATGGTCCAGGACGATGCCACACCAAATATATCAGGAAAAATCGTTTGTCTTCCTTGATACAACTTGTCTTTCATGATGCAAGTTGAGTTACTATGAACACACCCTTACGTAACTGATGCAACTTAACCCGTGCGACAGACTTAAGCAGCTAAAGCATCGGGCATACAGAAATCGAAATAAATTGTTTTTTTTGGATCTATAAAAAGTTGAATTATTACAATTAGAATTATATATATTATTACAATTAGAAACGTTTATATACTTTAAATTTGATGTGCCGGGACCAAGAGAGATAAAATGTGAAGACGTCTCGTGTTACAAAAGCTGTATATTCGATATTGTGACCGGTGCATTAACTCGATTTAAATCTTAATAATAAACAATAACTAATTATATGTGGTATTCTCTCAAATTGTGTTTTGCTAAACATTTTTTCAACGCTCGAGTTTAAATTGTATTAATTACCTTCTTTAATTAACCTATTTAGTAAAACAATATTACACAAATCAAAAACAAAGGATTCAAACTAGTTGTAAGTAAATAAATTTTGTGAAACATGTCATGTTGAGCTATTTAATTCTTAATTTTTGCAAAACTGAAATATTAATTTAATTACTTAACTAAAAGAAATTATTAATTAATTTACAGCCCCATCAGTTAACTTTCCGAAACCCTGCAGTAGCTTTAAAAATTAAATTAAAAGTTTTTACATACTTTAAGCAACTGTAGTTTACATCAACCACCTCACGACGAAGTGGATGATCAAGTTCCCAATGTTAGAACCTGAAACGAAACAAAAACTTAATTAATTAAACTTTATCAAAATAGAAATGAAACTATATTAACAGATTTGTAAATAATATTGGTAATTTAATAGTGAATGTAATTTGAATCCATGATACGAAATATGTACTTAATTAAACTTGAATAGTTCTAAGCATTTCACAAGCAGTTAGAACAGACATAGAAAAAATAATGGAAACAAAAAAGTAACATCCGAAACAAAAGTCGAAGTTAGCGCCTGGAGTAGTATTTATCAGCAAATAATTCGGAATTAACGCACAAGAGCGACGTGCGATTAGCCTCAATGTACCATCCATTCCATTGGAGTTTCTTCAAGTTGAGATTTTTCTCCTTCCGATTGGCTAATAGGAAAACGGAAAGAATTCGCGTTTCCTGATCACACGCCCGACATAAAGTTACAGCTTCTGACGCAACAAACTCACTACATGCTTACCATTAGCAAGCGATCGTGATTAATTAATTTCTTGTTCCATTCTTCGTGTGCGCTCGTGCTCAGACGTTGTGTACTTTTTTCCAGGAAAAGTCCATCAGAAGCCGATGTAATTTAAGAGCTTGCAATATAGTTATCGTATGTCTTCAAACTATTTCTTCCTTGTTTTTGTCAGATAAGTATATAAAGAAAATGTTTATAATTCAACAAAGAACACTAAACAGTTTTTATTTTTATTTTAAAAATGTTCATGGAAAATTCTTAATTTAAAACATTTACACAACTTATTGTTAGTTTGGTTGTTTATAGTAAATTAAAGAAAGCTTGTTAGATCAGTAACAATTTCACTTGGTATGAAAGACAGAACTTCAGTCAGTATAAAGAGTGGCAAACCGGAACAAAAAGAGGATTATAATCAGTCGAGGCAGAGGAAGCGCAAAACCCGAAAGAAAAATTTACTGACGGCACGTTCGTGGATCAGGTAACCTAATTACTAGTTGCATTCGCATTTCCACTTGTACGGTTTCTGTTGGCGTAATTTTATCTTCGCTCCGGTTTTTATCTCGTTGGCGTCGGGTGCTCCAGGTCCATTTTGGATGTATAGGCCAATGTTTCTCTCGATCGTTTTCAATGCGATCACGGCTGGCGCGTCTTCCGATGGTAACGCGCGTGTCTACCAGGAAACGTGGTTCACCACTCGACTCGAACTGCCCGGAACCGGAAGCGTGCGCGGTCTGCTTTAACGCGTCTTTCATCTAAATTATTATCATCCAGTCGACGGTAACGACTCCTACCACTGTTTGTTATTCTGCTAGCCACGTCTTAAGTTTAGGTTATCTTTTTCCATTTGCGCTTATTATCGAAGCATCATCGACTCAATAATTTACATTTTATGCATCAACATCAACATTGATGATCTTTTTCCTGGCAAATTTATAATTCTGTAGGTGATTCAATCTATTCATAGCAGCGTTTCAAGATAATGAAAGCAACCTTCGGAAGTGGTCGTCAACAAGACTCTTTTCTTACCAGTGCTGCACTAACTTATTATCACATATACCAACTTTTTCCCCTTACATTACGACATCATAGTTTACCCAACTTTCCTTTTTGTTCTTTTCGTTTTTGTAGAGATAGTCGAGACGGCCCGGTCCGAGCAAGCTATTACCAAATGTTCAGCTCCTTGTAGCCATTACTTCACAATGCCATCTA